>JAIOUR010543162.1:0-14711 GCA_020711275.1 Calotes versicolor
GACAGAATGCTGAACTCGATGGGCTGTGGCCTGATCCAGCAAGGCTGTTCTTATGTTCAAATAAACATAGAGTTTGGAGTCCATCTAGGAAACAGGGTTTTCTAGTACAGGGTGATGGTCTTTTTAAAAAACTAACTGAGTCTTTGCTACATAGAAGTTGGGGGTTCGATTCCCCATTTGTGTCTCCTTGACATGGGTGGGGACATGTTTAAAGTTTAAGCTAACAATCGGAGTTTACAAGTTTTGATAGCCTTAGCTGAATGACGTTTTTTCCAATGGTTAGGTTTTTGTGAATTGGGACATTTAAACTTGCTTTTAAAAAAATTCCAATCTAAATTTAGTTGGAGTCAGAGTCAGAGTCGGTGCATTGTTTGCCGACTCCAACTCCAACTTCGACTCCGACTCCAGGTACCCAAAATTTCCTCCATCTCCGACTCCTCGACTCCGACTCCAACTCCACAGCCCTGATACACACACCACAGATTCACCCCATGGACTGAAAGTAGTTCGTTATTTTGGGTGCGAGGTCTTCGCAGGCCATGGATGCACTGCAGATGTGCATGTTTCATGGCGCAAACTCAATTAACTCTGCAAAAGAAGGAACACACACCAAGATGGCTTCATCACATAAAATTAAAAGCTTGTTGTAGTTTTTTAGTGTTTAAAATAGCATTTGCACATAACGCAGCTATATATTAACTATACAGGCAACTTGAGTTTTCATAAAGTATCTACAAAAACAAAATATTCCAAAGACTGCGGGAAACATCTAAAACGGGATGTAGTGCGGTTCACCCCATTAGAATGTAAGTCTTGGAGCGGAACCAGTTGTAGGACTATTAATATTATTGAGAAGACAGGGAGAGAGGGTTTCCCTCAATTTTTATTTCCATTGGGGGTGGGGGTGGGGTTAAAAACCTTTCAGTTTCTCCTCTAATGTACATATCAGCTTGACACTTCTTTCTAATCACTGATTAGAATTTTAACATTCACACTATAGCTGGGATACAATAAATAGTATTTCATCATTCTTTCAAAAACATTTGCCAGCAGTTGGGGGGGGGGTCGTTTCGGTGGATCCCATGGCAGTTTCCCGTTTTTCTACTCATTCGTTTAAAGCGCACTGAGCTTCGCTCTCGACCAAGTGGTTGTCCTTCCTTTGTGCCGGACATCAGCTTTGTGCAGGGCTGTCCAAAGTGTGGCCCTTCAGACATTCCTGGAGTGCAACACCCAGAAGCCCTTGCCAGTACAGCTAGTGGATGAAGGCTTCTGGGAGTTGCAGTTCAGGGACATCTTGAGGGCCGCACTTTGGGCACCCCTGGCTTAGTGCAAAAGAAACCCTTATGAGGAAAGCAAAAAGAATGCAGGGGACAGAGGGGAGACATTCTGGCACAGGGCTCCCAGAATGCACTTGTGCACGTCCACCTTCTAGATCAGGAGTGGGGAACCTTTGGAACTCCAGATGTCTTGGACTGCTACTCCCAGAATCCCTTGCCTAGACTGCCATGGATAAAGGGCCACTGGAGTTGGAGTCCAAAACACCTGGAGAGCCAAAGGTTCACCATTGTTGTTCTAAGATGCTGCAAGAGCTAAGTTTTATCCCTCAGAAAAGCCTCTTTGTAACTCTGTCTTGTCCTCCTTGCAGCTGAAAGAATCAAACCAAACAGAAACAGATGTGCACCCCGCAACCATATTTTAAAAAATAACTAGAACATTATATATATCTTCTTTTTAAAGGTGCAAATATGCAGGATGGGAGAATCATCCATGGTGGATTTCTTCCTCCCTCCCTCTCTTTCCTATCTTATTTTCCTTCCTTTGGAAAAAATACAACAGCCAACGTGATAACTCACACAAAACCAAGGTGAGGGGGAGCACTGGATCGCTGCAGTGAAAAAAGCATTCTCCTCCTCATCCTCATCCTCCTCTCCCTCCTCACCACCACCACCACCACCACTACCATCATCGTCATGTGGAAAAACAGCACTCAACCACAGTAAAACCAAATAAAAATAAAGAGTAGGTAGCAAACCAAATAAAAATAAAGAGAAATAAAATCAACCAAATAAAAATAAAGAGAAGGTAGAGAGCGAAATGGGGACAGGGAAGGGGGAGATGTCCATTGATTTGCAAATATCCATAAATTTGCTCCCTTGTCAGCTTGTGAAGGACAAATCCAGTGTCTCAGATATTTGACATGCAACAGAGAGTCAAGGAGGCCGTCTTTCACTCCTGGGCCTTTCTTTCTAGTGCAACGGGTTTCTTTCTTACTTCCTCGTACCCGGTGTTGGGGAAAAACACACACAAACGGCCCCCTGGAACCAAAACACGGATTCGCACAGATTTGCTCGAAGGCACTTTTGTTCACATAATGTCCACGAAGAACTCGCAGGGGTTGCCCATGGCCTTCTGGAAGGACTGGCGGCTGCCGGTCAGCTCGGGAGGGATGGCGCCGAGTTCCCGCACAGGGGGCCCGCCAGGAGGCCCGCTGGTCCCGTAGACTTTGGGCCCCAGCTTCGGGACCGCGTAGAGCGGGGGCAGCCCAGGGGCCCCGCATGAATGGTGGCTGCAGGGGCTCCTCTCACTGGCGGTGGCCGAGGCATGGCTGCGGTGGCTCCTCTGGCTGGGGGGCCGCTCGCGCCGCCCCATGCTGCCCACCGCCCTGCCGCGGAGGGCCGGATCTGACTCGCCGCCGCTGCCGCTGCCAGCTGACTTGTGATCTTTCTCCCGATGTGCGGCCCTCCGGCTGTTCTCGCTGTTGCTTCGGTTGGAGCCACTGCTTTTGCTCCCTGGAGACGCCGCCGGCGGGGGGGTGGGGGCAATGGGAAGGAAAGCTGTCAATGAAACGGACGGGCGGACCCGGGCGAGTTCGGCAAGTGGGACAGGATTTCCGCATGACAATCTGCATGCAAAAGACGGCTACATAATTTCGGCCGGGCAGAAGCACGGGAGCACCGAAGGGCACAATCCGGCCATGCATGGATACTCAAGAGACCGGCCCCCAAAGCCTTAAGCAAACAGGAGAGGGACTGGCTTATTGGTTTGTTTGTTTTTAAACCACACAACAGAGCTGCAAATGCAAGAAGCAAAGCAAGGTGTGGGTGGCAGGCGGCAAAAAGCAACCCAACTCAACTGGTGGAGCTCAAACATCTGCTGAAACCACCTCTCTTTAGCTCTGCAATGTCTGTGGGAACAACCTCTCTCTCCTGCTCTGGAGCTCAACTGAAATCTAACTGGTGAAAAGCAAGCCAGTTCCCACTTCCTAGCTTGGCTTGGGAGACTGCGAGGCCTGGGGCAAATGGCTCAGAGGAGCCAAAATAAAACACAGCGGAGGAGGAAATGAGAGTCGAGGAAAACAAGCTAGGAAGTTTCAAATTCGGGAAGAGAGAGAGGAGTCTAAGTGATCATGCTATGGACTAAGAATAATAGCTTTCAAACACAGGTGTCAGAAACTTACCAATTCCAGCCATACCTTTATGAATCCTTCAGTCTAAGGCTTGCTCAGGACAAAACAAGGAAATAATAGTAGTTATCAAAATAAAACCGCTTCCTTCCCAAGTGAAATGACAAAAGAATAGTATATCAGCCACAGCACTACACGTTAGAAAGAGGCGAAAGGAAAAACAAACAACCGATTGGCTCTCTTTTCTCAAGACGATCATGTTTGGCAGCCCATAGTACCTCTGCTGACAGAGGACCTGGCTGGCCCAGAAGAGGGGTTCCGTCATGAGGAGGCTGCAGCCTGAAAAGGCCATGCCCTACATTTCGACCCACCTAACCTTCTCTGGCTGCAGAAGGCACGGCAACCATCCTAAAACACAGACAGACTCATGGAGGGGGGGGTTTTCCCATGAAACCCTGGCTCCCGGGTCATTTCCGGTGCTCAGTACTTCATTTGAGGCACCTAGAACTTGGAAGGACTGCCCAGAAATGGCAGAACAGCTGGAAGAACTGGGCACAGCCTCGAGAAAAGGAGGCCAGGGGGAGATAGGAGAGCACTTTCCAAACCTAGTCCTACAGCGGAGGGACAGGTTCTCATCATATTGTTAATAGTCAGACACGCAACAATTGGCTCAAGCGCCAGGGAGCCATCTTTAGGCTGAATATCGGGAAACGATGCCTTATGCCAGCAAGCTGGAGGGGAGAGGGAGGGTTTCATCGTTCGGCAGCCTTTTTGCAGCAGCAGCAAGAGACTTGATTCCATGCATGAGCCCCGCCGAAGGCGCCACAAGGAGGGCAGCAAGAACAATGCCAAGCAGAGGGGCTGCAGCAGCCAACAGCCAGCGGGGAAGGGCGGGCGGGTGGCCACTCGGGCCCGAGAGCTTACCTTCGCTCTGTTGACTGCCGGCACTGCCGCTGCAGTAGCTGAATCCCGGGTCTTGGTAGGCGGGTGGGAAGCAAGGGGGGGCGAGTGGGTACTGGTAGGGGTAGCCTTGGCCAAGGGGCCAAGGTGCAGCCGGGTGCGGGAGGGGGGCCAGGGTATCTTGATCGGATGCCCCGCTGGACCCGTTGTTAAGGTTCAGGGCTGCCAGGTCTGGGGAAGCAAGAGAGAAGCTGGCTAGAAGATACAGTGGAAGCATCTGGTGCACTCTGGTGCAGGCGGGCAGGAGCATTACTACTCCCAGGAGACTCGGGGCTATTGCCCTTAGATAAAGGTAAAGTCCCCACACACATGCGTGCAAGTCATATCTGACTCTAGGGGCTGGTACTCATCTCCGTTTTTAAGCCGAAGAGCCAGTGTTCTGCAAGTCCGTGAACACGTGGTGGGCATGGCACACGGAACACTGTTACCTTCCTGTTTTTTGTGGCGGTATCTATTTATCTATTTGCATTTGCATGCTTTCAAACTGCTAGGTTGTCAGGAGCTGGGACTAGTGGTGGGAGCTCACTCTGCTGTGCGGCACCCGAGATTCGAGCCACCAACCTTGCTGACTTTTCAGCCAGCAGTCGGCATGCTAGCACGCCGAGCTACCGTGTCCCCCAATAATCAAACACCTTAATCAAACACCAATAGCAATGCCCCCTCGTGGTTGGTTCTATTCCCGGCCTCCCCATCCCTTGGAGGCTTGGGACAACCAAGCACAACATTTACACACACAGACAGACAGAGAAAACAAAAGAGGGAACTCACTGCTGCAGAGATCCCCAAAGACGTAATAGCACTGCTCTGAGAAGGTGATTTTGTTCACCGTGTGCCGGAGGTAGCCGTGTTTCAGCATGCTGCTGGCGTACTTGCGGGCCTCCCTCCGGTCCTTGAAGCCCTCCACGTGTGTGTAGAGCCAGTCGACCACATCAGCCCCTGGAAGAGAGGAGTCGGTCAAGCACAGCGGGTTCCTCCCAACTTGGCCATCGAGTGGTTCAAGGATGGAGGGATGGAGAGGGAAGTCTGCCTGTCCTTACCCAACCCAATGCCCCCTCCAGCCACCACTCCCCCCAGTGTTTACAAACCAGCCAGCATGTCTGTGGTTGGCACGAGGTTCTCACCTATTACAGCATTGGAAATGGTGATCTTCAACCACATCCGGTCCCGGATTTCAAGGCCTGAGTCAGGGAGCTGCATCAGCTTCACAACAGTGCCCATGTCGCTTTTCACCGTCAGCGGGGACTCGTCGGGCTCTGGAAAAGGCAGGGAGCCGAACACAGCAGGGTAAACAAAGGAAGAAATGGAAGTTGAGAGAGGAGGGGGAGGAACGTCCCACACAGGCAATCCTGCTTCAAGGCCAAACGAGGCAGAGGCTTCGCCATTTAGGTTTCAGAAACAAAGTAAGCTGTCCTCGTGCACCTTGTTTTCAAACAATGCAGGATGTTCAAGTAGGGGGTGTCTTGGCAACAGTCTTTAAAACAAGGCACATGAACCAACAGCGGTGTCCTCCGTACACTCCCAGAAGCCTACTTGGGTGTGGGAAACAAGGTGGCCGCTCCCCTGTGCACCTTGTTTTAAAGCAAGATTCAATCCACCAAGCGAGGCTCCTGCATGAGAACAATCGCAACGAGTACTACGGACCGGCCAGGAAGATGACAGGCTAAGATCGAAAAGAAATGGACGATGGACCTTCCAGAGCAGGAGGGTGGGGGCCTTCCTGGGCTGAGTTGTTTTCACTCCCCACCCCACCCCACCCCCACCCTGCAAGATTCCTGAGTCCAACACGCAACCAATGAAGGAGCAGCCACCTTCGGCGCCAAAGGGTGTTAGTTCGGTTAGTAGCGAGACAAGCAGCGTGGGGGTTCGGTTCTGTGTTTCGGAACATTCCGATCCAAACAAGTAGGGGAGCAGGACACCGGGGCAAGAACGGGGTCCCACTGAGAGATCAGGGTGTTCTGTTTGACAAGGAAGCATTGTTTCTAGTCCAGGGCTGGGAAACCTTTTGGCTCTCCAGGTGTTTTGGACTACAACTCTTACAGACCTTTATCGTTAGCCATATAGGCTAGGGATTCTGGAAGTTGCAGTCCAGGACGTCTGGAGCACCTCCTCTGCTCTAATCTCTGCACTGGGACTCCCCTACATCTGAAACTACAGCTGCTTCAAAAACTGCCCAGTACTGCTCTGAAAATGGCTGCCCACACTTCTGAAAGATGCATTCGTTGAGCTGTTTGTCCTCCTCAAAGAAGTCAATCCCCACTCCTCATTTTTGAGCTAACTGGGGGGCTAACAAGTTCGCTGTAGGAACAAGGTGGTCCTCTGAATTTAGTCTGAGATCAGCAAAGGTAAGGAAAAAAACACATGGTTATTTTACAGAGCTTGCTGCCGCCAATGCGGAGAGCCCTTTGAGGACATATGCATGGGATCTGGCGGCCGGCACTAGCTACTGACAGCCCTGCGTCAAAGGCGACCTTCCAACAGCCTTTTCAAAACCATATGTGAAACAGACATTACTCAGGTGCCTCAACACAGCACGCGGCCCACTTGAGGAGTGGCTGGCTATAAGCTCACAGAGGCATCTTCTGTCGTTGCCAGATTGTCCCTTCCCCTTTGATCGGGCCTGCCCCACATCTCCCCTTGGTGAAACTCAACTGGCTGCCCCAACCTGCAGCACTGCCCGCTGTTTACACGGTGCTCGGCAGCCTTTCTTTCAGTGCTCGGACCAGGAAAGCGCCTTGGCCCTGCATTCCCAGCTTAGGGTATCGAAGGCCGATCTCCAAAAGAATGCAGGTTGGCTGCCAAAACCCACAGGCAGAGAGGGAAAGGTGTAGGATCTCTGGAGTCGGTGTAAAACCGTGCATGATATGGAGGGCAAAGGGATGGGATAGGCAGATCTTTTAACACATGCTTTCATTTTGTTTTGTGTTCAAGAATTCCCCCCACCCACTTCCTCTCCCCAAGGTGCATTTATTGGGTGGGGCGCCACTGTGCTAGGATAGGGGAGACCGGCCTCCCCGGGTGTGCTGGGGGTCCAGCGGGACTTACTTTCCGAATCGGGGGCTGAGCTTGTTAGTGAGGTGCTGGTGGAGGTGACTGTGCTCATGGAGGGGCTCATACCGTAAGGTGGGTACGCTCCAGTCAAGGCTGTGGTATGAGAGATCCAGGCGGCCGGGTCAATCGGTCGGACCGGCTCCGCTGGGAGATAGAAGGAGGAGGAAGGATTTTAAAAAGAGACAGAGAGAAAGGAAACACTCTTGGCCGAAACATTTGAGCTGTGCCTACAGGTTATGTCAGCCTCCCAAAAGGCTGAGGTTGTCACAAGCCGGTACAACCAGTTTTAGTCGCCTTTATAATCCACCTAGAGTAGATGTTGGTCTAAATAGTGTGGAATACAAATCAAATCAAATCAATCAATAGATCCCAGTCGACGCAGGTAGCAGAAAAGGCTTCTGGGGGGTATGGGGGGGGATTGAGTCCACAAAGATCTGGGGAACCAAGGCTGAGAACCTGTGTCTTAAACTAGTGCTCCCCAGGCTTGCTCCCCAGGCGTTCATGGATGAAATCCCTCCGTTTCAGCCGACACAGCTAGTGACGAAGGCAAGTTCTGGGACTCTAAGACCATTTGGGGCTCAACAGTTGGGAACGGCAATCTTAAAGGACAAGTTGGCCTCATACATCCGGAATCCACACCAGAAAAGATTGCCTCTACTGGAGGAATCCTCTAAATCAGGGGTCCCCAAAGGTAAATCTCCAGATGTTTTTGGCCTACAACTTCCAGAAGCCTTCAGCACTAGCTGTGCTGGCAAGGGCTCCTGGGATTTATAGGCCAAAAACATCTGGAGATCTACATCATTGATAATGATAGGCCCGTCGCCAATGTTTCTTTCCTAAGCAAGATTGTCGAGAAGGTGGTGGCTGATCAGCTTCAGGCCCTTTTGGAGGAAACTAAGCAAGGTTACTTACCTGCAAGCCTTGGTTCTTCGAGTGTATTCCATGACTCATCACCCATGGGTTTCAGCAGTGCGACCGCGCTGCGATTCGGCCAATCAGATTCAAAGATGTTGCTGCTGCTGTTCCTCCCTTGTGCGCATGCCCTGGCGTTGGCGCCCTTTCTCTTCCATTCCCACCGCCGCTGCTAGCTGAAGCATAAGCATAAAGAATTATTCATAGCAGCCTGACGTAGCAGGGACGGTTGGGTGGGCGGTGACGAGTCATGGAATACACTCGAAGAACCAAGGCTTACAGGTAAGTAACCTTGCTTAGTTCTCCTTCATGTAATTCCATGACTGTCACCTATGGGTGAATAGCAAGCTGGAACCAGTGTACTCACAGTTATGGAAGTGGGACGTCAAGGCAGCACAGATAACAGTACTGCTTGTCCGAAGGCCGCATCCCGTTGTTCCCTGACATCTAGTCTATAATGCTCTATGAAAGTTCTATGACTAGACCATGTGGCAGATTTGCATATGTCAGGGAGAGAAACACCCCGCATAAAAGTGGTAGAGGTTGCAACAGCCCTAGTGGAGTGAGAACGGATGGAGTTAGGGAGCGGCTGATGAGCCAAATTATACACCAACTTAATGGTTTTAACAACACATTTGGCAATGGCCTGAGAGGAGATCTCTCTTCCCTTTCCAGGAGCATGCGAGTGCACGAAGAGCCTGTTGGAGGCTCTGAAGTCTTTGGTTCTGTCGACATAGAACGCCAGAGCACAGCGCACATCTAGAAGATGGAGAGTCTTTTCAACACTGGAGGCAGGATCCTTGAAGAAAGCAGGTAAGTGTATTGGTTGAGCCGTATGAAATTCAGAAGCAACTTTAGGTACAAAGGTAAGATCAGGAAACAGGGTAACTTTATTTTGAAAGAACTGTAAGTAAGGAGGGGCAACCCTCAAGGCGGCAATTTGAGAGGCCCAACGGGCAGAGGTTATTGCCACCAAAAACACAACTTTTAAAGTCAAGAGGAATAAGTCACAGAGAGCTAAAGGTTCAAATGGTTTCTTAATGAGTTGTGAAAGAACGAGGGAAAGCGACCACTGGGGAACAATAGCTTTCACTGAGGGACGTAGGTTTTTTAGGTCCTTTAAGAACTTTTTCACCTTCAGGTGACGGAACAGGAGCTGGCCCTGCAACCCATCCGGTTGGTAGGCCACTATGGCTGCGAGGTACACCTTGATGTTTGAGTAGGCCAAGTTCTGATGAAATAGATGAAGGAGTAATTGAAGGACCTGTGGAACTGACACATTCTGAGAGGAATTACCCATTGCCTGCGTGTATTTACAGAAAATGTCCCATTTAGAGCTATAGAGTTTTCTGGTGGAGGGCTTGAGAGCATTCTCAATGATGTGATTTATCTGGGACATATCCTCCATGCTGTGAGGTGATTTCACTTCCGGATGCAGAACCGACCCGTTGGCTATGGAGATCAGATCTGGACAAACCAGAAGGCGAAGGTGGTCGATCGACATTCTCTTGAGGTGTACGAACCAAGACTGACGTGGCCACCATGGAGCAATCAGGATGACATTGGAGTGTTCTTCCTGAATCTTGAGGGTGACTTTCTGAATCAGAGGGAATGGAGGATATAGGTATACTAGGCTGCAGTTCCATTTCAGGTCGAAGGCGTCTCCCAGAGAGCATGGGCCCAGACCACCTCTGGAGCAAAAGTCTGGACACTTGGCGTTGGGAGAGGATGCAAAGGCGTCTAAAGTCGGAGTCCCCCAACTCCAGGTCAGGGACCTGAAGACTTCCTGGTGTAACGTCCATTCGTGGGAGTTGTGGGTGAGGTGACTCAGACGATCTGCCCAAGAGTTCTCTTCCGTTGGGACATGAATGGCCATGAGGAAGATGTGATGTTGGCAACACCAGTCCCAGATCTGGCATGTTACCTGCCGACCTGGCCCCTCCTTGCTTGTTCAGGTAATACATCGCTGTGGAGTTGTCTGTCCTTTACCAGGACTACTCTGGAGATTAACATTTGTTGGAAGGCCTTGAGGGCATTGAAAATTGCGATCAATTCCAGATGGTTGATGTGGAAGTGTTGTTCTCTCTGCGTCCATGTGCCATGGATCTCCAATGACTGGCAGTGAGCTCCCCATCCTATTGGGCTGGCATCTGTTGTGATGGAAATGGATGGAGGAAGTAACAGGAACGGGCGTCCTTTGAACAGGTTGCTTGGATTGGTCCACCAATTGAGGTGGTGAGAGAGGTGGTGAGGGGAATCCAAGAGGGTGGATTGGCTGTCCATCCAGGGATTGAAATTCCTGAGAAACCAAGACTGAAGCGGTCGCATCCGAAGTCTGGCATGCAGCAGTAATGAAGTGGTCGAGGCCATGAGCCCCAGAAGATGCTGAACCTTTCTGACAGGAACGAGACAGCGTTGCATGATCGCCTGGACTCCTAACTGTATCTTCTGAGCATGGTCTGTGGACATTCTGGCAGAAACAGTTTTGGAGTCTAAAACTGCTCCTATGAAGTGTACCTTCTGTTGTGGCATTAGCATGGATTTTTTGAAATTCACCTGGAGGCCTAATTTGGCCATGAGGTGGAGGGTAAACTGGACATCGTGAGAAGCCCGAGATTTGGTTGGGGACACTATCAGCCAATCGTCCAAATATGGGAATACTGCTATGTTGTGTTGTCTGAGATATGATACACCGGGGCAAGGCATTTTATAAATACCAGACTGTCCAGCCTGTGATGTAGTAGGTGTGTTATAGGACTTTACTGTTTTCTTTGACTCTTGAAAAATCCTTAAGGGCAGAGTCGGTGTCAGCATGGAAAAGACCTGACCCATCAAATACCATTTTTTCAATGTACTTTTTAGTGTCTTCAGGGATAGTGGCGGATCGAAGCCACACATGACGCCTCAAATAAAGGGCTGAAACAGATTGCCTGGCAGCGGCCTCAAGAATGTGCCTAGCTGAGATTCTCTCCTGACGAGAGAGGAGCATAGCTCTCTTATAAATCGCTACATCCCTAGACCTGTGGTGACGAGGTAGGTGTTTAGAAGCTTCCTGCAGGAGAGGGAGTGCTTTGGTCCACAATTTTTTGTGGTATGCTCCCATAGCTGTCACATAGTTTGCTGTCCGAATTAAAAACACAGCAGTGGAATAGAGCCGTTTCCCTAAATTATCTAATTTTTTCCCCTCCTTTTCTGTAGGTGTCACATCCGGGTGAGAATTATTTTTGGATTGGGCTACCGTTACAACATTAGAGTTGGGTTGTTGCTGGCCAGACAGAAACTCAACACCATCTCTCGCTACTCTATAGAGGTTGTCCAGGCGCCTGGGCAATTGCGAATGTGACAAGGGGTTAGACCACACTCTCTTGGCCAGTTTGAGTAGAGATTTAATAAAGACCAGCTTTAGGGGGTTATCCCTTTTAGAAGATACGTCCTCATAAAACGTATCTACTTCTTCTTCTGAAGCGGGAGAAGGTTCCAGGTTAAGTGACTTGGCCAATTTGGGAATGAGAGCTGTGAACACTTTAGAATCTTCAGCTGGTAGCTGGGTATCCTCCTCATCAGAAGCATCAGTCCACTCATCAGAAGACACCTGTTTATCAGGATTTTGTGGAGATCTGTGAGAGGCAATTGAGTATTCAGAGTCAGATGGTGAAGCCCTATTCACACGTGTTGTGTCTGAGTGCTTTGCCTTTTTATATGGTTTTCTAGGTGAGGTTAAATCCTCTAGATTCTGAGTCGGGTTGATGGACCATGTCTTTTATTCTTCCGCAAATGTCTAGTCTTTTGCAGGGCTTTACGAGGTACATGAGCCCGTGAGTCACTAATTTCTGGCCCTTGGGGACAACTTTCTCTTGGAGGTGCCCCAGTGTTGGAATGCCTGGATAAGTCTGGTGGCAAGGGGGTAGAGACATTCGTTCGGGTATGTGCATGTTGTGATGTGGCTTGATCCGCAAGGCCTGCATAAGTAGTTGTTACTTGTAAGGGAGCAGAAGCCCCTTGGGAAGCACTTCCCGGAGGGGGGTCCTGTAACAAAGGAAGGTATGGAGTAATATCTTTGTCTGCTAGTCTGGACGCTAACAGATAAAGTAAAGTGGGGTCAAGGTCTCCCAAGTTAGGTAAATTTTGAGGCTGTCCTGAAGGAATGCCTTCAGGGGAAAGCCCAGTGTCTCCTTCCTGCTGATCACCCTGTGGGGGTCGCCCTAAAGGAGTGTGACATTGCTCTTGTTCTAAAGAAGACTCGGAGTCGAGGTCTGATTGTGCCTTGGTGCTGGTTCGAGCTCGGAGCGGCACGGACTTAGTTGGGACCAGTGCTTGCGAAACTTGTGCTCGATCTCAAGAGGTCTTTTTTGCATGCCGATCTCGAGCAACCTTCTTCCTTTCTTTCGCAAGTTTAAGCTTCCTTTGTTTCGGAGGCTGGGACTCGGAGCTCCCTGTAGCCCGAGGAGTCCATTTTCGGGGTCGACCTCAGTTCAAGTCCGAAGCTTCAGATACCTCCGAACCCAAGGTGGAAAGTGACCGGTATACTGGAGACAGCCCTGTAGATGGGTATTTCTTCATGATCCAGCTGGGAGACCTTGACTGGCACCGGGCATATCCAAATGACTCAAGGTTGAGCCAGTTCAGGATGCAGCGTGTTCCCCCGAGGAGACGTGTTGTTGTGCCGATAATACAGACACAGAGACAACCGTCGACGCTGCCTTTCCGGTCGAGCTCGACTGGAGCTGAGCTCGAGAATCCTGTGAGGTTGATGCTTGTTTTTGTGTAGATGGAGAGGCTGACGGAGTCGAGCTCGATCTCCTGACTACCAACTGCGAGTCCAGCACGGTGGCGCTCGGCATCGAAGCCAGGGTCGCGTGCTCCGGATTGGGAATGAGAGATTTCTCCATTAGAGTGATTCGGAGGCGCTCTTGCCTGCGTCCTAGGGCAGGTCTTGTAAATTTTGCACAATGTTTGCAGGTGGACGGAACGTGTTTCTCACCCAAACAGAACAAACACTTGGAGTGGCCGTCCGCAAAAGGGATCTTATTATTGCAGGAGGCACACCTCTTAAAGAGCCCCGAAAGGGCCATAAACTAGTAAACTACCGATTGGAGAAAAACGTCCCCGAAACAAACAAGAGGGAGGAACTTACTTAACTATAAATTATAAAATATAAGGAACAATGTTTTCTAAGACAGAACTAACAACTTTCCTTTTCCTTTCAGCAGCGGAGAATGACGAAGCCGATCTGCTCGCGGCGGCGGCAAAAAGGAACTGAGGAGAAAGGGCGCCAACGCCGGGGCATGCGCACAAGGGAGGAACAGCACCAGCAACATCTTTGAATCTGATTGGCCGAATCGCAGCGCGGTTGCACTGCTGAAACCCATAGGTGACAGTCATGGAATTACACGAAGGAGAACCAATGCTCTGGATCCATTCCAGTCGGGCTTCAGGGCGCACCACAGTACGGAAACAGCATTGGTCGCCCTGCATGATGACCTGTTGAGGGAGTCCGACAGGGGCAATATGTCCTTGTTGGTCCTCCTTGACATCTCAGTGGCCTTTGATACCATCGACCATGGTATCCTCCTGGGGAGGGTCTCTGAGTTAGGTATCGGTGGCCTGGCTCTGGCCTGGCTCCAGTCCTTCTTGGAGGACCGTTCCCAGAGAGATCAGCTTGGGGAGAATGTACAGCTCCATGGACCCTTAATAGTGGGGTCCCGCAGGGCTCGATCATCTCCCCTATGCTATTTAACATTTATATGAGGCCACTGAGTGGAGTCATCAGGGGGTGTGGAGCATCGTGCCATCAGTATGCTGATGACAGTTAGTTTTACATCTCCTTTGCTTCATCTGCAGTGGATGCCATTCCGTCCCTTGAGCGCTGCCTGGAGACCATGCTGCAGTGAATGCAGACAAACAGATTGAGGCTGAACCCGGACAAGACGGAAGTCTTGTGTGTTGGTGCCCCAGTTGTCACTGGTTTGGGAATCTCCCCCATCTTTGGGGGAGTGACTCTCACTGCAAAGAGTGAGGTTCGTAGTCTGGGTATCCAACTTGATGCAGCGTTGTCTATGGAAACACAGATAATGTCCGTGGTCCGATCCGCCCACCTCCATCTCCGGCAGATCGCCCATCTACGCCCCTACCTCAACACTGGGGCACTGACTACGCTTGTACATGTACTTGTAGTCTCGAGATTAGACTACTGAAATTCTCTCTACATGGGGCTGCCCTTGAGGTTAGTGCGGAAGCTTCAAATGGCAGCCAGGTTACTATCTGGGTTGAAATACTATCAGCATGTTTCCCCCGCCCTGGCTGCACTTCACTGGTTACCCATTCGCTACCACACTGACTTCAAGGTGCTAACTATCTCTATTAATAAAGAGGTAGTGAGGAGAGTTGT
>JAIOUR010554260.1:0-14694 GCA_020711275.1 Calotes versicolor
AAGAGGACACATTCAAGGACCAGAATGGAACTGTTCCTTCATGCTCACAGTCCCCAGAAAAATAATATAGAAAAGCACACTGCCTCTGATAAAGACGTATTCTGACTAGGAGCTACCAGTTATCTTATACCCATCCTTATATCCTGTATGACTGAGTTTGCTGTTCAACTGCACAGTTGAGTCTGACTCTTCATGACCTCATGGACTACAGCATGCCAAGCTGTCCTGGCCTCCACTGTTTCCCGGAGTTTGCCTAAGTTCATCCCTGTTGGCTCGATGACACTATCTATCATATCGCTCTCGGTCGTCCCCTTTTCCTTTTGCCTTCGTTCTTCCCTAGCACCAAGGTTTAACTACCCTTGTTATTACTGCCTGAAACCTTCAGGTATTCAGTTTGTATGCCATTGGTTTCATGTCTCAAAAGGTGGAGGCGATTAAAGGAGTAAATAAGTGCTACGGCAGACAGACAGACAGACAGATCTCATATGCAGTGAAATAGTTGCAATTTCCACGAAACAGCTTGCTTTACTGATGCACTGAGCCAGGGGTGATTAGCACTGCACAAAATGGAGTGAATACCATATTTACAAAACAGGTGACTAGCATTGGACCTGTTTGTAGAAATCCATACCCAAGCTCACCATTGTCAATACAATTGATCTTGTAATGATATCTCTGCAATATAAGACTTCTTATTATTTTGTTCCCATCATAAAGAGATAACAAAAGAAACAGAAAGTGCTGATAATATAGATCAGCAGGTAGGCTGAATTGCTCCATGGCAACAGGACACAGCATGCCCATACATGCAATGTGATGGAACCAGCCATAGTCACATACAAGGCAGCATTTTAGTATACTTCTAAAAAAACTTCTAAGAGTGGACTTTAGGGTCCAGACGGACAGTATAGAAATCCAATAAATAATAAATAAACCAACGGGGCTGGTCCAAAATACTTTCTTGCCCAAGGCAAAGAACAAGACGGCATGGAAGAACAAGAAGGTGTGGATAAAGGACATGTGAAATCTAAGGACGTACAGGTGAAACTCGAATAATTAGAATATTTTGCAGAATATTTCAGTACAACAACTTAAAATGTGATATTAATATATGAGATAGATTCATTGAATGCAAAGCAAGATAGTTACATGAATCAAGACAGGGATTAGAGTGGGAGACTTTGAGCCTAGAACCTTGCACCTTTTCACAATATTCTAATTACCTAAGATGGGGATTTGGGTTTCTCATGAGCTCTAAGCCCTAATCATCAGAATTATGAAGAATCATGGCTTAAACTATCTTGCTTTGTGTGTAATGAGTCTATATCATATATTAGTTTCACCTTTTAAGTTGCATTACTGAAAGAAATTAGCTTCTGCGCAATATTTTTTTTCAAGTTTCACCTGTATGATAAAGGGCAAATTGAATATAAAGCCTAGCCAGAATATAAAGCTTCAATCTTAACCTTTACATTTCTGAAGGCAACTGTGGTACCTGAGGGCAGCAGTCAACTTAGGGAACATTAGGCACACCCCATGGTCTTCACAACTCTCTCTTTGCACTGCTCCCCACCAGCGCTTCCCTTTGCCTTGACAATCATGGCAATTTCCCCTCCTTTCTCATCTGGTGATTTCTACAGCTGACCAGGGGATCCTGCTCATCATCACCAGAAGGTTTAGTTCATGGTCTGGATACCTCATCCCCTAATTTTGGGAAATGGTTTCCTCTCACCCCAATCACAACTGCCCTCGTCCAGTAACAGCAGGAGGAGGAGGAGGAGCTTGTGGTGGTGCTAGCTTGTTTAAACTGCTCCATGTTTAAGAAGTGAGCAGTTGTGGGGTGAAGGGTGAGTTTCAGCTTTTTAAAAAGCACATAGTCATAACTGAGGGAATTGTCTGGCTTTGTTTTGGGATGTGTTGCCTTCTAGGTAAGCTGCCTGGCTGTTGCAATATGAGAAATGTACAGAATCCCTAACTAAGAGCCAATATAATGAGTTTATTCAATTAGTCTTCTTTTGCAATTGAGCTCCAAGACAAAGAGCAAGAAGCTATGTAACATGGTCTTTTTGCTTTTGCTTCTCCACAGCTTATTACCATGCAAATTAGCATCTGCAAAGGGTGTAGCTTTAGGGAGGCTAAATGAAAGCTTCTTGAGAAAACAATTTTCTTCTAAAAAAAGGAAAAGACCCTTATGCAATAGCTACTAGCTAATCAATCTGCTAGTGAAATGGGCCATCATGAATGTTAGAACTGGGCAATTAAATTTGCATTTTTGTCAAAATAATAATAATAATACTAAAAAAAAGAATGAAAACTGCACAGGATTTTTTTTAACGCAGAACAAATATTGTGAATTATTCCCATTCCAGGTTGATTGCCTCAAAGCATACTTTGCCTGAGGCTTCTTGTGTGAAATAATAACTCAGTCATTAAAGTTTTAAAGCTGAAAGAGGAACAAAAATCTGGAGTGGAACATTTGCAGGTTATCTTCTCTTCAGTTAGAAGATCTTTTATTTTTGTCATTCCCAACCTTGGGTCTCAGATGTTCTTAGACTAAATCTCCTAGAAGCCTTCACCACTAGCTGTGGTGGGAGTTGTGGTCCAAGAACACCTGGGGAACCACTGCCTTACTCTATAGCAGTGGTCCCCGACCTTTTTTCCTCTGTGGCCTGGGGGACCCTTTTTCAAGATGCACACAGACCAGGTGACCGTTTTTAAAATTGTGTGCACCATGGGGGAGCATTTTCTTATGATGTATACAGCACAGGGGTGGTGTTTTTTATGGTGCATACAGCCCAGGGAAGTGTTTTTTTAAAAAAAGCATGCACATTGGGGAAACTTTTTTAAAAGGTGTGCCGTGTGCCTATAGATAACTGTGGGCTTTGCAGCCTGGTTCCTGCCAGTCTACAGCCCATTGGTGGGCCATGCCCTGGTGGTTGGGGACCCCTGCTCTTTCGTATCAGATTTTGGAAAGGGCATGATCTCCTCCTCCTCCTTGCAACTACATCATATTTACCAGATGAAGACAGCTGTGCCCATCTCTTTGTCAATCCTTTTGACTTGGATGATCAAATCATATTGTGTGACAGTTTAAGGTGGAACACAATGAAATTCCAAAAGGTTCACTTACTTTTTCTTGCAACTGTACATATTCAAAGTTTTATCATCACTTTCATTTTATCTATTCTCTGTGGACAACGCACCAACAAAAAGTAATTAAAAACTTATCTTCCTTTTATAAGTGGGTGGAGAAAGTCTTAACACTCTAATTTGTCATTAACAATTAGAGAAAAGAAAGGGGGGGCATTTACCAAGCTAAGCTATTTAAGTGGACAGGCAATGTTTCTCTGTGTAGCAACAAAAACACACTGTTAATTAATTGAAACAATTGGTTCATGAACACTTGGCTCTCTAGGTCAAAACTGGACACTCTTGCTGCATTTGTTTTGCCCTTTAGGAAAACCAATTGGGTCCCTTTGATGAAGTTAATAGGGCATGGAGGATTTGGGAAGAGATAATCATTCTAGCTCTGCTGATCTACAAATCTTCATAACAGCCTGAAAGCCACCGTTACATACCATGGTTTGCAAGTTGATTAACTTGCCTGTTTCACGGGCCACAGAATTTTGGACTATTTGAGGGTGGCGTGCTTTCTATTTGTGCTCACCAAACATAATGCTCCTACTTAGCATCGGCAGTCTTGATTTCCAAAGGAGAATCTCTGTGAACATCTGCTGACACAGGAGAGGGACCGTTATTGCTACTGCACACACATACCCCCAATGTGGACCCCCTGGCCTCTGGACCTCTTTTGGGCTCCTTCTTTTAAACAGGACTGGAGCCTTGCTTTAAGTAAGCTGCCTCTGCCTTTCTCTGCTGCTGAATGCCAGGTCAATGAAAACCAAAACATTACCAATGCATGACTTGATCCTGGACAAGCATGCTGATCTGGCCTATAGTACAGCAACCTCTGCTCTGGAGAGTTTTCTATGCAACAGCAGGCCAGACCTGCGGGAAGAGAGATGGAGTTGCTACAGTCTAATTTTGCTGGGTCTGAGTGTATATACTTGAAGGTGGATGCCCAGGACAGAATAGTTACCAATCAGTTACCAGGCTAAATTCAAAATGATGGTTTTACCCTATAAAGCCCTAAGTGGCCTGGGCCCAAACTATCTTAAAGACTGTCAGCAAGTCTCATGTGCTCTGTTTTTGGGCAATATACTGGAGCATGTTGAGTTTCTCAGCTCTAAGAATTACAGGATGAAGCGGATTATCTAGACTCATTTCAGGCTGGCTTCAGTCCTAGCTGTGGGATGGAGACTGCTTTGTGTATAGAGCATTAAGTTCTGGAAGGGTGAAGAGAAAGCAAATTTTCCCACAATTAAGATCCCCGGGAAGCATGCCTTATTAGTACAGAGACTGGCAAGCACAGTTAGACACAGCATCTTTTCATCCCTGCATGTGCAGATGAAACAGCTGTGTAGAGCTTGTGCAGCTGTGCATTCTGCAGAAGCCAAGAAAGGGCTCTCAAAAGGTGCCTTCCAGATGCATAAGTTTCCATTTGCACATAAACATATTTTGATGTTGTTTCCCATTGGCTGACAGAATCCAGAAAGTTAGAGGACAGGGACAGCTATTTCAGCACCCTGGACAGTGGAAATAGAAGCCTTTTTTTCTACTAAAGGCATATTGTTGCTTGGAATCTCCCAGAAACTTTCAGCACTAGCTGTGTTGCTTCAGCACTACCTGTGCTAGCCTTCAACACTAACTGTGTTGGCAAGGGCTCCTGGGAGTTGCAGTTCCAGAACATCTGGATGGCCACGAGTCTGAGACACCTGGGCTGCATCTTCTTATCAGAAGGGAGTTGATGATAAGAATGGGTCTTTTTCCAGGAAACCTGACACAATGCCATATTTCATCACCTTTTGCCAGGACAACTGTCTGCAGTGGGGACTAGATAAGAGAAGGAAGACCTTGTGGTGTGGGAGGGTGAGTCTATGTGTGCAGATTTTCTGGTTCCTTTGTAACGTTTAGTTCAGTATAGTCTCCAGAGTTCCTGGTCCAAAGATCCCTCATTGCTGGACCCATGCATAGGGTCAAGATTTGGAGTTTCTGGGTACTGCTACCAGCTACTGAGTAGACCATGTCTGTCCAAGTCATATGCAAGTCATATGCAGTCTTGGTTGTGATAAGTGCATCACTAATTGGGAGCATGCCCCATATGAATCAATTACTCCTATGATTTAAAACCATGATTCAGTCTGGTCCATGACACTATGCATATACTGCAGTCCCCTTTTTCAGATGCTGTTCCTGGCTTTTCTCAATAGTCAGGGGCAGCATAGCATTGATCTGGCAAGAAGGGTTGATGCAACCTCACACTCCTCCTCGTGCATATGACAGTCAAGTAAGGAACGGCGCTTGGACGGGGCACCTACTGGATGCGTTATCTTATTTTGATCTCCTTTTTAATTAAACTAACACAACCCACAGGCATAAGCCACTGCCTAAGCCTGTTTATGCAGAAATAAATCTTGCGCAAGGCTTATGGGATCTGCTTTCCAAAAAGCATTTAGCTGCCAACCTAAAGAAGGGAGTAGTTAGGATTTCCAGCTGAGTTGTGGATCAGTTTATATGAATAGATGTAATTCTGCCTGCGCAGTATTTAGTAGCTGGGCTCGCTTCCAGCCCTTCTCAGATGAACACTCCATTGGGAAGTCTGTGTTCCTACCCTGGTAAATTCCAGAGTTCATGAAACGAGTATAAATCAAGATGAAACCTGCAACACACATGTATCATTTATATGCATACTTTTTAAAAACACGGAAAATCATACATGGAGCTTTCTTTTCAAGAACAAGGGAAGTTACGGCTAAATAAAAGTTCCTATCAATTACATGTTTTTTTCCTAAGCTACGCATATCATTTTCCCAAGAGAAGGTAAATTAATGTCTAGATAGTTTTGTCTGAAGCAAAACCCAGGTTCAATTTAGAGCCGAAGGAGAGGGCTTCTGACTCTACAGTGCACAGCTAAATCAAACCATACGAGCTCTGAGCTACTGTATATAATAACATAATTACTGTAGTGACATGATGAATGGTGACATTACTGCTGCAACCGTTAAGGCAGGCACAGCGTAGCGTGACTGACCTGGCTGGTCATGTGCAGTATTTCTCATTCTACCATACCTAAATGGGAGTAATAGATCTCACCCCCTAAACAAATAGCAGCTTCATCGAAATCATAAATTTGTTTTCACAGAGAGATTTGAGAGCCCTTAGTCATTTCTAAGCACTCCACTGCAGCCACTGAATTAACATCCTGGCATTGGAACATATTAGAATTAAAAGGGTAGGCACATAAAATAGAAAATCTGTTTCTCCTTCCTATTGCAAGGAAGGAGAAACAGAACTTATGTGTAATGGAACTTATGTGTATTAATAAATGAGGGATGTGCTCCAATACAAAGTAGGGGATGGATTGCTGTCCTTGGGAGCTATAGGATCAAGTTCATACTTTGTCCCCTCCCTCCCTCCCTCTGTCATGCACAAATAAATGCTTTGGTGTTATAAACTTTGGGTATGTAATGACTCAGTACTAACCTCAGACTCTTTTCACAGACTGTTGGCTAGTACCCCACCAATTCTTTGTTCTGCTGCCACCAACCAGTAAAATCAATCATTTTTCCTGTCTTTGCTTGACTTTTAGTAAAGAAGAATCAAGTTTATTCCAAATAACATCACCAGCTTATAGTCACCTTTACAATGTAAATTCTATCTTAACTCATACTTCAGGACTAGATAGTATTTAACTGTTCCTACTTCAAAACCTATCTTCCAGTTCCTCTCTCTTTCTCGGTGGTATGCTCCCTTTCTTAATGCCTCCTGGCACTGCCTCCAAGCCTTCCCATTGGTTCAGTAACACAAACACATTAACATACTCAACTCATGAATAATACTTTATATAGAGTGAATGCCACAGTGACAAACCAAAGAGCTGTTTCCTCCAAAATGTAAAGGTGTTTTTTTTTGAACATCTGTCCTTGGTGCTCTGTCAAAAAATGGTGTGCCATGTGTCACAATCATGGGGAGGACAGGACGGGCAGACTGCTCTTTGAAAAAATAAGTCTAAAGGTCCCTTGGGCTCCTAGAACTAGCTTCATACTTCTTTGAGCCCCGGTTACTGTGGTTTCTGATGACACTGTACTGCTACGGCCCTAGCTACAATATATGGCATGCTGTGGCTATTTTTAGAAGAATCAAGTTAACAATCTACACCGCAGGTCCAATTTGCAATTTTATGAAAGTAAGTTCTCTCACAGCTATGGCCATAAATCATCTTCAGCTGGCGCACATTTACAATCTGTCCAAGTTTTAAAACTCCTCTTAGACATACTGTCAGCCGTAGAACATACATTCAGAGCTAAAAGTATACTCTGTGGTGTCACTTATTCCAACATGTCGTTGCTCAAAACGACCAAAGCCACAGTCTCCGATGCTAGCAATGGGGGAGTCTATCAGTTTATCATAAGCTTTAAACTGACATGGGTGGGTCCAAGGGGCTGGTAAAAACAATGAACTGAAGAAGCCGTACATCTTTTCTTCTTCTTCTCTCCACAATAGCCTTAAAGAAATCATATCATTCCTGAAACAGTTTTAGCCGTTGTTCCTGGATAACGAATAAACAGCACTGCTTCTATCACTAAGAAGAGTAGGAGATATGTATGTGTGAATGAATGTTCCTCTGCTTCTGGTAGTGAAAGGTCTTTAGTGACTCCTGTTGAAGAAGAACATTTATTTTATTTATTTATTAGATTTGTATTCTGCGCTATCTAGACCACGGTCTACCCCAGGCAGATTAAACAATGCATAAAAAAGATGCATAAATGCATAAGCCTGACGGTGGGTCTTTCCTTAACCAGACCTCTTTTGGGGTCAGGGTCCTCAGCCTCCCTGCCTGGGAAGAGTGGGTGAAATGGGTAGTTCTGTGTGGGAGAAGATGATCTGCCAGGTATCAAGGTCCTAAACCATTTAGGGCTTTATAGACCATGGTTAACACCTTGAAGTCAATGTGGTAGCGAATCAGTAGCCAATGCATCGGTAGCCTATGAAGCGCAGCCAGGGCAGTGAAACATGCTGATGGTATTTCACCCCTAATAGTAACCTGGCTGCTGTATTTTGGACCATCTGAAGCTTCCGCATTAACCTCAAGGGTAGCCCCATGTAGAGAGAATTGCAGTAGTCTAATCTCAAGACAATAAGTCCATGTACAAGTGTAGTCAGTGCCCCACTGTCAAGGTAGGGGCGCAGCTGGGTGATCTGCCGAAGATGGAAGTGGGCAAATCGGACCACAGATGCTATCTTAGTTTCCATAGACAGCACCAGGTCGAGTTGGATACCCAGACTATGAACCTCACTCTTTGCATTGAGAGTCACTCCCCCAAAGGTTGAGGGAGTTTCCCAAACCACTGACAACCGGGGCATCAATACGCAAGACTTCTGTCTTGTCCGAGTTCAGCCTCAATCTGTTTGTCTGCATCCATTGCAACACAATCTCCAAACAGCTCTCAAGGGACAAAATGGCATCCACTGCAGATGAAGAGAAGGATATATAGAGTTGAGTGTCATCAGCATACTGATGGCACTAGGCTCCACACCCCCTGATGACTCCACCGAGCGGCTTCATGTAAATGTTAAATAGCATTGGGGAGATGATCGAGCCCTGCGGGACCCCACAATTAAGGGACCACAGAGCTAATACATTATCCCTAACCTGAACTCTCTGGACCACTGATACCTAATTCGGAGAGCCTCTCCAAGAGGATACTGTGGTCGATGGTATCAAAAGCTGCTGAGATGTTGAGGAGGACCAACAAGAACAGATTGCCCAGGTCGGCCTCCCTCAACAGGTCATCATGCAGGGCAACCAATGCCATTTCCATGCTGTGAAGCCTGAATGGAATGGATCCAGGACACTGGTTTCATCCAAAAGGGCCTGAAGCTGATCAGCCACCACCCTCTTGACAACCTTGCTTAGGAAGGAAACATTGGTGACAGGACTATAATTGCCAATAATATCCGCCGCCAGACTTGGTTTCTTCCTAATGGCCTAATGAGTGTCTCTTTGAGGGCAAGTGGAAACCTGCCATCCTGGAGAGACCCATTAATTATTGCAGTAGCCCATTCGGTGGTCACAGGTCTGGCTGCTTTGATTAGCCAGGCCGGGCAAGAGTTAAGGGAGGAGGTAGTGACATGACAGCGATCAAGCACTCTTTCCACAGAATCGGATGTCACAGGCTGAAAGTGAGTCAACCTCAATGGACAAGATGCTGCGCTGGACATCTCAGCTCGATCTACTGTATTCAAATGGGAGTTTAGGTCCCGACGGATGGCTTCCACTTTTGATTTTTAAAATGCTGCAAATTGGTCACAAGAGATACTTGGGGGAGACCAATTATTGTGACCAACTCCAGATAAATCACATACAATATGGAACAATTCCGCGTGCTGGTTGGAAGCTTCGCTTATCCCATCAGTGAAGTAAGCTATTTTGACAGCCTTTACCCTTTTAAGGTAAAGGTTAGACACGATCTTCACAGCTCTTAAGTTAATTTCCATTGGATCCCGTCTCCACATTCTCTCCAGCCTTCTCCTGATGTGCTTCAAAGCCCGAAGCTGTTGGTTAAACCAAGGGGCTGGTCGGGTTCGATGGCAGAGAGGGTATTTAGGAGCCCTGGAGGCAGCAGTATACCACCCATCCACCAGGGCCTCAACAGGCACATCAGCCAGCACAGTCGGAATCCCCCACATGGACATAAAGTGACTCAATCAGCAGCCCTGCACATACCATACTGGGAGTCAATTGCAGCTGAACAGGAGATCTCGTTTCTGAGTAGACCATCCTCTAACAGAGGTTAATTGATTTATTTAGAAGCCCTGCTTAGCAATCCACAGATATGTCACAACTATTTTTTAAAATTCTTTTGATGTTAAGTGAGGGACACTGTGACATCTGAAACACCCATTGCTCAATTGCTCAATTATTATTTTTATTATTTATTTTGTTTATTTTGTTTATTTTTATTGTTTATTTTGAACAAAAGGGAATAAAGTACTTTGACCTGAAGAAACATCCCTCTCCCTTGAACAAAGAAAACATGTATGTTATATGCCTGTTGTTAGACAAGTAATTCTGTCACATAGAGAAATCTAAGATTAACAGAGAGAACCCTCAGGTTCTTCAAATATAGACTCAGGTACTAGGCTTATTTCAGGTTCTCACAGAATCTAGAAGAAAAAGGCCACCTTCTTCTCCTTCTAATTTCCTATGTTTGAAAAAAATACTTAACTCAGCCATGTCCAAAGTGTGGCCCTCCAGATGTTCTTGAACTGCAACTCCCAGGAGCCCTTGCCAGCACAGCTAGTGCTGAAGGCTAGCACAGATAATGCTAAAGGCTAGCATAGGTAGTGCTAAAGGCTAGCACAGATAATGCTAAAGGCTAGTATAGGTAGTGCTGAAGGCTAGCACAGGTAGTGCTGAAGGCTTCTGGGAGTTGCAGTGCAAGAACATCTGGACATGCCTGACTTAACTGTATTGAGCTAACTCCTCGGGAAGCCTGTCACTGAAGTCAGCAGACAACTAAATGGTGGTTAAAAACTGATAGCAATCTGGTAATGTATGAAATGTTAGTGTTACAAAAAGGATATTAATGATAATCCAACCTGGGGAGTTTTGAATCTTGATTCATACCTTTAATTTCCTCAATATATTTTAGTTTGTATCTGAGATCATCAGTTTATTATCTTATCATGAGGGAATTGGTGAGTAAACTCTATAACGTTTACTCACCAATTCCCTGTATCAGTATACACAATAAATTGATAGCTGTGAAGGTCGCGTTCAGTAGGCTCGACCTAGATGGTGCGGTATAGAAATAAAATAAAATAAAATAAAATAAAATAAAATAAAATAAAATTAATTGAATCAATGGAACCTGAAGAAAAGTTGAGTCAATCAAACCCCCCAAATTTAATGGGTCAACTCTAGTGCAGAGATCCCTCTGTTTCTTCTATTTTATTGTCCATGTCATTCTGAGTATGTGCACCTTGAAACAGTTTTCAGAGGATTTTTTTTCTGTTTCTTTCCCCTGAGCCACATACATATATGTTTACTGATGATACTGTCATAACAAAAGACCTTGACTGTGTCTTCTATGTTGTGACTTAGTCAACAGGAACACATTATGTGTATTGGCTGTCTGTAAAAATAAAAGGCAAGAAGTGAAAATGGTTTTAACATATTTGTATTTTTCTGAATTCCAGTCTGGGAGAAAAGGCCTGGCATGATGAATAATGCATATTTATCTACCTATTCAAAGACATACTTTTAGAATTTCTGTTTCCAAGTTAAAGGAACAAGAAGTAAGAAGATACGGTCCGGGCGCAAGGGGGAACTTACCCGCGGCGCCCGCCTTTGCACCCGGACCGAAATAAAGGCGGCGCAATGGGCGCCGTTCCGTTTCCGGGTTCGCAAGGGACCCGGATGTTGAGAGGCTATATAAGCCTCTATGCTGCGTAGTTCGGCCTCTTTCGGCCGGCGCTGTTGCCCGCCCACCCACGCCTTATAAGAGTGGCAGTATTGTGGTCGCTTCGGGGCCAGATGGGAATTTTTGACTTTCCCCCACGATTGGCTGGCGATTGGGAGAAAGTGTGTTTTCGCCCATCTCACTCTTATTGGTGGTTCTGGGCTGTTTGGGCATAATCGGTCACAACGGGCGGGTAGTGCTAGGATAACGGTTTTTTAGCTCCATAGGGCGCTAGATAGCGCGCAACCCCTCCCGTGATCCTCGGGGATCATATTGATAAAAGAATCCGAAGGGCAACACCCGGGTTAAATCCGAGACCCTTGAGGGTCCGGCAATTGACTCGGGAACAGCCCCTTGACGGGAGGGCAGAGCACGCCGGTGAGTTCACCGGTAGGCTCTGCTGGAGCTTGGCATTGCTGCATGAAGAGAATGCAGAATTAATGTCGGTTATCCTTAGCACTACGTCAGGACCCTCTTCGTTAAATTGTTCAATAAAGTTGTGGCCCATTTATAATCCATATTTCTGTGTGTGGTCTCTTTATTTCGGGATTTTGGGTGCAAGAGTGTAGAGCAAAGCCAGTATTTAGATTTTTAATTTAAAAAAACCTAAATTTTGTAAGATGAAAGATTTTTTCCAATATTGAACCTGATGTTTATGAAGTTCAGTTGTTTATATGAATCTAGAGCTATTTCAGTAGTTTTCCCTTACTCTAAGGCTGCAGGTTTAATGCATGGGCAAAATCCTCTTGTAACTTTGATATAACAGGAAGCAGACACCAGATGCAAGGTAAGCTCCTCTTTTAGGTTCTAAGGATTGCCTATGGCTCTTATTTGCTGTGGGAAAGCTTCTGAGAGCCTCATGATGGGAAAGGGAAACTTTAATAATTAAAAAAAAAAGCCAGTTGCCCCACTTCTAGTAGTGCCAAGTCAGCAGTGATTGAATGATTGACTGGTATTAAATGTTACACACAGAGAGAGAATCTAAGGCAGGGTCCCCAAAGGTAGATCACCACATGTTTTTGGCCTACAACTCCCAGGAACCCTTGCCAGCACATCTAATGCAGAAGGCTGTGCTGAAGCAGCACAGCTAGTGGTGAAGGCTCCTGGGAGCTGTAGGCCAAAAACATCTGGAGATCTACCTTTGGGCACCCGTGTTCTAAGGATTCTAGAACCTTCCTCAAGGCAAAGTCATCTTGGGTCCTTTCCAAGGAGGAACGTGGGCTAAATATATGTAAAAGGAGAGCTATAGAATTCAGAACCTAAAAGTGGAGGGTGGGCGGGGATGAAGAGAGAAAAAATAAGCTTTCAGTTACTTTAAATTAAATTCTTCTGGCATCTGATACAAAGGTACACAATTGGATTTTCCCAGTGTATTACAGAGTAATTTCTGGATAAATTTTCTTTCAGAAAAATTAGAGGATGAATCAGTTAGATCTGTTATAATGGTTATTAAGTGAAGCCAAACATTATAAATTACAGCAAGAAAGCACGTTTGTGAAGTAGTCATAATTTAGTTTTACTAAGCAAATGTGACTGCGGGCTTTCCAGCTGTCTCCTCCATTCCATTGCACACACACACACACACACAAACTAATGTGTATGTTTGCTATATGAACCTCAGTTAAGAATATTTCTTCCTTCGCTTTCAGAGAGCATCTGTCATTGCAATTGAACTGAATTTAATTTGTTTCATCATTCACAAGAAGTCTTTGATTTAATGCTTGAATCTTAAACCTGTCTGGAGGCAATTGCAATGCTCTTGTACTGGTCTTTTTCAGTGTGATGAATGCAACAAGTGGTTGAAATTCTGTTACTCACCTGTCTGCTCAACAGGGATGACATCACACCAATGATTAAATGTTATTTCAGGGAACATGTGACTTCTGTACAAGGGTGCTTCTCCACCAGGAGTTTGCACCCCTTCATCACAAAAAATGAACTGCCTTAAAATTTGGGCTAGTCTCCACTGGAACCAGATTTTGAAGGAGGAAAACCCCCAGTTCCATTGTTCTAGAGAAGTATAACTGAGACAAGCCTGTACTCCCTGGGAGCCTCTATCTTTTTTTGTCTCAGTTACATTTGTCTCAGTACCGTTCATTTGTCTCAGTACCAGAAAATGGAGAAGTGATAATGTGCATTATATAGAGAGTCTAACACTCTATCTGCTACACCAAACTGGTCCTCACAGCAGTCTCATTTTCAGTTAATGTCAGTACCATAATTACGTTTTGAAATGCAGGCAGAAAATCTGAGAAGATCAATTCCATCCAACTTATAGAGACTTTAGTCAAGTTTTTAAGGTATGTAAGATATTTAAGGAGTCTTTAATTTCATGGTATCTTTTTAATTTTAATATTTCTAAGCCAACAAAGTCAGGTTTTAATACACATTAGGGGAAGTGTGTTGCTCCCTCCACAGAGGAATACCCCTAGGGTAGCGATGGTGATCCTTGATATTCCTGATGGTTTGGACTACAACTCTAGCAGCCCTTTATCTTTGACAGTATGGGCTAGCAATTCTGGGAGTTGCAGTCCAAGTCATCTGAGTGCCAAAGGTTCACCAATCACCACCCTGCCCTAGGGTATTTGCCCTGTCCTATGGATTCCGCAGTAATACACAAAGAGCCTTCATTCGTCCCATTTTTGCACATTGTTCTGACGGTATGGCCCATCCTTTATTTTGACTACTTCTTTAGGTGCTAGTTACAAACTGCTCCCTGCTGAATCCACATGTGCTGCACTTAACCCTTCCCTCCCCCCGAGCCAGTAAGCACACTCATTATTGTAAGCATGCTTGGGATGCTCTTCCTCATTTCAAGAAAAAGGCAGTTGTCAGCTGTGTCGGTGTTCTCACCATCCTGCTTCCTCTTTGGATTGGCCAGTTGCCTGAGGAGGTGAGGAAGGGCAGACTGAGCTCCTTTGTGATCTTGGTGTGCTGCCATGAAAAGGAGGATTCTGGCAGCACACTGCTGGTAGTGAGTTTTAGGGAAGGAGGGAGGTTGAGCACAGCACCCTGGTTACTGCACTTAGATACAGTGGTACCTCTAGTTACGACCACAATTGGTACATAGAGAATGGTCTTAACTCGAGTTGGCCTTAAGTTGAAACAA
>JAIOUR010565359.1:0-14622 GCA_020711275.1 Calotes versicolor
TCCCCAACCACTGGGTCAGGACCCACTACCGGGCCGCAGACTGGCAGGAACTGGACCTCTGAGTCCACAGTTTTCTATAGGCACACAATTTAAAAAAACTTCCCCAGGCTGTGCATGTTTTAAAATGCTCCCTTGGGCCATGTGCACCATATGAAACACTACCCCAGGGCCACTTGCACCATAAAAATGCTCCCCCAGGCTGCACACACTTTTTAAAAGGGTCTACCGGTCTGTGTGCACCCTGGAAAAGTGGACCACCGGGTCGCGGAGGAAAAAAAGGTTGGGGACCACTGTTATAAGGGACTGCCTTGGAATCATGTTAATCTAGTATGTCTCCTTGAGAGCTTGATTTAGCAAGGAAACTCACTATATAGCCGGGGAGGGGGAGGGGTGGTGGTGAGGTGGGAATCCTATCTCAAGACCAGATGGTGCTGTAGGTCCCTTCTAAATGTGTGCACGAGTGTGCGCATAAAACTCTTCAATGTGGCTTAGAACATATGCAGGAAAATCACTGGCACTCGACAGGGTTTGTACAGCAGTACCTATCGTCCGCTCCTGTTGCCATATCGGGCTGAGGTTGATGGGAGTTCTTTGGCTTCTCCATTCTGAATTAAAAGTTGCCTCTTCCCCATTCTGCTGCAATCATCATACAAAAAGCCCTCTATGAATTATGCTAAAGAGTAGACATCTTGCCCCTTCAGTATTTGCTTATAGGGGAAGCAGGGATTTTAATTTACATTGGAGATAAATATATAGATCAATATGTATATACTGTATGTGTAGATGTGGCTGTATAGACAGAGATATGATTTATCATCTTTTTCTACCCTTCTTCCAAGCTGCCTAAGGCAGAGTACACAGAGTCCTTCCTCCACTCCCAGTTATCCTCACAACAGTCCTCTCTGAGATGTACTGCAGGGCTGGCCTCAGCCACTTTGTTGCCTTAGGCAAAGGATAAGATGCTACCCCTGCGACTCGGTTTCATCTACAGAAGCCAGGAAGGCTGGTACTTGGCTCGGACTTAACATCGATGGCAGGAGAGCAGGGTCCTTTCGTCTCATGGTGCAGGTGGAAAGTGGGGAATGCCCATAGCATAAAGTCACCCAAGGAACTTAGTGGAGCAACGATTTGTACTGAACTTCCCAAAACCGAGTGTTCCCATATTCACTTCTGAGCCTGAGTGCCCAGGTTCCAGCAGTGGCTGGGACTGCCTTCACATAGTTAAAACGAGTGCATCAGCTGCATCCATTTATTGAGAGTTCTGATCTGGCCATAGTAACACATGCCCTACTTACATCTCAGCTGGATTACTGTCACTCACTCTATGTGAGGCTGCCTTTGGAAAGAGTTTGGGGACTCCAGAGTGTCCAAAATGCTGCCACCAGATTGCTAAGTGGGGCTGGTTACAGGAACACGTTCCTCCCCTATTACAGCAGCTCTACAGGCTGCTGATCTGTTTTCAAGCATTATTCAAAATGCTTTTTTTAAAATAGCAAATTGTGTTCCTTGTGTACCGCTGTATAGCACTTAAAGCACTCTCTGGGAGATTTGCAATTTAGTCATGCAGACTAGGTACTCATTTTACTGACCTGGAAAGGATGGAAATCTAGGTCAACTTTGACCCGCCCATCTGGGAACTGAACCCAAGGTCATGAGCACAGTTTTGCTTGCAGTACAGTACATACTTTTGTAACTTTTAACCACTGTGTCATAGGGTTTTTAATCTATTAAGCGCTAAATGGTTTGGGTCTAAGCATCTAAAATACTGTAACTCCCTCTATGAGCCTACCTGGGCATTAAGAGTGTCAGGGGAGACCATTCTCTCAGTCCCACCAACCTCACAGGTGCATTTGTTGGGGACATGGAAGAGGGCGTTCTCTGCTTTTTAGACCTTGGAACTTCCTCCCACAGGAAAATAGGCTGGCTCCATTCTTGCTGTCATTCTGCAAGCAGCCAAAGACATGTCTCTTCAGGCCAGTCTTTCCATAATGAATTGTGTTTTTGGGACCATTTTTAAACAGGTTGTTGTGCCATATTGTTTCCAATGTGTTCTAATACTGATTTTATTTACCATTTTAATATAATACTTGTTTATTTTAAAATAATTGTATATTTACTACTTCTAGCTTTTAAATATTATCTTTAGTCTGTATTTTTTAATGTTGTCACCTGTCTTGGGTCCTTTTAAAGAAGAAAGGTGGAGTAAACATATTTTAAACCAATCCTAGTCTGGAAAGGCGAAACCAGCCTCAGACAAACTCTTTCAGACAACCATTGCCATCATTCCCAGCCAGCATGGACAGGTGGAAATGGGAGGGGGTTCAGCCCACCACAGTAGGAGCAGAGTAGACTTGAGAAGTAACCATGGTAACCAGGACATTGCCTTGAAGCCACTGGGAATGATGGTAGGTTCCCCCACTCTCCCATTGGTAGATTTGTTAGCTCAAGACTGACTGACTACATAGTCTATGCCATGAGCCTTCCCTCTTAATTTTGGTGTAAAATCTACTCAGTGCACCATGAAAGATCTGGGGCATGTTGACGGATCGGGCCCCTTCAGCTCCAGGAGAGCAGGGTTGTTAAAGTTAATTTGAGTTTTTATCGAGTTAACAATAAGTTAACCTGGATGTCCATTAACTTAACTTTGATAACGATAATGCTTGGTGAAAATGTGTCAAGTTAAAGTTAACGATAAAGTAACTTTATCATTAACTCTTTAACTTTGATAACCCGAAAGTTACCTTTAACAACCCTGCAGGAGAGTGTAGCATCCTTCTCCCTTTCTCCTTTTTAACTGTGTTATGGACCATGTCAGACATCAAAGCCCTGATTAAGCCAATACTTTAATTGTATCTTTGTGCTTCATTACTTTTTCCTGTGCCTTTGATGATGGACTCACTCCTTTGCCGCTCCTCCCTCAAATTATCACCCCTCGGCTTTAGTTTTTAGTGCTGATTTGGAAATTGCTGAGTGCCTTCCTCCCCCCACCCACACTTTTAAAAGAGATCATATCACTGAGAACAATGTGCCCCCTTCTCTCGTCTTTCCTACCTCCCCCCAACTCCAAAGAAAGTCGGCCAGCAGTTAAAGGGACATTCACACCTATTTTCTGCTGCCTCGGCTCTCCTATTCTTACCCAGGTCCCTCCGCATTGATTATTGCCCTTAAATTCCTCAGTCCGGTCATAGATAAAAGGATAACCACTTCAAAGGGAAGTGTTAAGAGTTTAACCCCCAAGCAAAAAAGAGTGGACAACAAGGTAATTGAAGGTAATAACTGATCACAGAACAGCTTTCAAAGGCACATGTGAAGCCTACTTTCAGATGGCTTTAATTTTATTAAAATGTGTCGCAGCTTCTTGGTGCTTTTGGATCATTACAGATTTCAAAGCTAGAGAAGGCAACACTCTAAATGGAGAAGGCGACACCATGCAGGCACATATTTGTTCCCAGCCGAAGCCTACAAAATATATGCAGTACATCCCAAAATAATTCCAAAAGAGATCTTTGCCATCTCAGTTTATTGCCGCATATACTGGCCATTTCCCCTTTGAATTACAAGGTCTTCCTGGTGGAATTTCTCCCTATAAACCCATTGGAGCCTTGCCAGAAAATGAAAATGCACGTAGAGAGGGGTGGGGAAGTGGCAGGTTGTCATTATGGGGAATCCCTAATGATAAACTATGTTTCCTCAGGGTACAGTACAGTACGATCCATGGTCACCACCAATCTCCCTCACGGCTTACTGGCCTCATTTCTCCCTCAGCTGACAGCAGACACTTTCCACTCAGCAGCAGCTTCTCCTTTGCTGGTTGCTCTAATGACGGAAGGGACACGTGTGGTATTAGTGGCTTCTGAGGACATGTCAGAGGCAGTCTGGAGAGAGCGCCCGGGACCTTGGATTCAACACCACCAACACCAACACCACCAAAAGACAACCACTGCCATCATTCCCATCCAGCTGCTAGATGTCCACTTCCTCATAGGTACTCACGCCACTTTCAGATGCAAGGGCAAAGTACTTACCTAGGATGTAAGCTGTGCTGGCAAGGGCTTCTGGGAGTTGCAGTCCAAGAACATCTGGAGGGCCGCAGGTTACCTACCCCTGCTTTAAATGCTAAGTTGGGGCATCAGAATCTCTAGCTATCTTAAGACATCACCCTTAAGGCATCCCACCCTGAGGGATCATTTGATGAACGTGAGAGAGGGTGCATCCTGGCCTGCCTTTGTGCCTAGTTGCCATATATGTAATTATTTAGGCCCTCTGCCACTCTGCTGGCTGAATGAGGACAACAGGCAAGCCAGCGCTGAGCCATGTGGCTAACTGGCATTATTCTGATCCCCCAACAAAATGCTCATTTAATGCCTGGCATGTCCCTAAAAACACTCACAAGGGCCTGCCAAACTAGGCTTAAATCAAAACACAGCTGATATGTAGGTTTACAATCCAGTTTGCATGGCATTTTACCATCGCATCTGAATGTATATGGGTTACTAACACGCCACAGATAATGTGGCCATTGTTCAGTCCCAACAGTCACTGCCCTGGTGCGATGAGACACAAATCTTTCTAGCTCAGTGTTGAACAGATGGAAAACATGAGCAAACAAGTAGATAGCCTTACCCCATAGTTTGTCTATTGTACATTTGGGGAATGAGTGCATGGTGTGGCATGGTTGTGTCATTGTGCATCATGGTTTCTTGGCCATAAAACCGGCATTCTTGGCCAAAGCCCTTGAAAGCAGAGGAGTCCAAAGCAATACAACAAGTCATCATAAAATGAATCCCAATCTTAAAAGTTCTTATCTGATCATCAGAAGAACAAAAGCAGATAATTTTGTAACTTTTATCAGAGATACTCCTGTCCTTAAACATAAACTTCCCAAGACAAACAGTTACTACCACCAGCTTCAGAGTTACTGATCTGAACAGCAATGCAATGGCCATTCAAGGTAATGGAGAACTACCATAATGGGTCAAGGGGGCTGGACAACTTATGACCCTCCAGATGTTGTAGGGCTGTAACTCACCTCATCCCCGACCAGCATAACCAATAACAGGACATCCAGGAAACTGCAAGCCAACATCTGGAGGGCTTCACCTTTGCTATCCCAGAACTTTATACATACTGTTGAGCACTGGCCAAACTCTTGTTCTAAAACACTCTGGGTGTAACACAATGTTTTTCACAATTTATGGATCCCCTGTGACATGCCTAGTCACTTGATAGAGTGTGCCACTGAGCACATACCTGGGGTATGCCAGGGCATATGAGAGACATTTGATGTGATTGTGCAGAATGGCTACACAGTTTCTAGTTTGGGCTCTGGATTTCCTTTGCCAGCGAGTTGTTATGGATAAATATATTTGAGGAGATAGCTTGGGCTCAAGACATTCAGAGCTTTATAGGTGGATGAATTGTGCCTGGAAATGGACTGGCAGCCAGTGGAGGTGCTTTAGCAAGGAGTTTATGATATCCCTGTAACCCAGGCATGTCCAAAGTCCGGCCCAGAGGCCAAATGCGGCCTGTTTTCAAATTCTGAGTGGCCCTCAGCCTCTTCTCCCTGCCAGCTCAGCCTATCACTCATCCCAATGAGAAATGGAGTTTATTTTTCCCCTCAGGAAAAAGAAACAAGGACAAGTGAGGGGATACTAGGAAGACCCTCCCATGGGGCAGGGGGAGCGGGAGGCTCCCCACAATACCCCCTTTGAACCACTGTGAAGAGGGGGCACTGTGGACTGGACCCTGGGCGGAGATTCCCTCGCTTCTCCTCTCCCTCAACAGCTCTCTTTTTGAAGGGGCTCCTTTCTGAGAAGGGGGGTGCATCTATTCATGCATGGAACCCTCCCCCCAGTGCTGGGTGCTTCCCTCTCTGGAAAGAAGCTTCGCCTCGCTCAGAGGAGGCTATGAGTGGCATTGGTCCCCACACATTTTCACCTCACCAAATCCGGCCCTCCTTGCAAAACGTTTGGACACCCCTGCTGGAACCAGTAGTCCCAGTCAGCAAGCTGACTGTTGTGTTTTGGACCCACTCAAGTTTCCTGACACTTTCCATCGGCCTATGTAACAATTGGATTGTGACTTTTATTTCCTATGAAAACCCTGTTCTCTGTTTGTTGGTATTGTTGGGTACACTCTATAAAGGAATTAAATTGTGTAAACACCTCACTATCCAAGCAATTTGGTCAAATCTGCCTTACAACTTACACTGCATTCTCTCTTTTCCCTTCTTCCTTTCTTCCGTCCCTCCATCCCTCCCTCCTTTACTTTCTTTCTATCTGTCTGTCTGTCTCTGAAACCCACATGTAATAAATGTGATCAATTTCCGAGCAGTTATATGCTCCAGTGGACTACTTCGGCCTTGAAGCTGCAAATATGCAATTTAACCCGTGTAGATGGAATATTAAAACTTAATTTATTTCAGAGATGATGTATACCTTCATTTTACAGCCTGAAAGATCCTTAGGCAGAAAGGTCCAACAAGCCTGCACGAAACAATAGTGGTGACATAGCTATGAGATATATGGTGGGAAGAAGCCCACTGTGTAGCCCTATGGAGTTTTATGATGCCACCACAGGTGACTTCTCTTGAGACCCTAAGAAGGACAGGGCTTCTTCAGGCACCATTTATTTGCTGTGTTGCCACTTTATTCTTGCAACAATCAAGAGGAAAGAGGTGTTGATAAGATTTGGCTGCTTTGGGGGCTGAAACACCAGGAACTGGCTATGGCTACACACAGGCAAGACACCAACTGCTGTTCTGCAAAAGGTTTCGGGGGCAGTTTCTCCCTGAGAAAACCATAACAGCAAGGAAGGGTTTCTACACCTGGAACTGTGCCTTTAGGTAGTGCGGAACTCCCTCTCACTCGGATCAGACAGAAACTCGGGTTGGTAATGGGTCAGCAAAGTGAACTGATGCAAAGTGGAATGGCAGGAAAGTCTTTGTTCAGTCGTCTTGGTGTTCCTTCTGCTCTCTTTCAGCTTTGGGTCTATATTGGAAAGACACACACTTTGCTAGGTTTCTAGTTGCATTTCTCACAGGGCAGGACTAAACAAACCACAGCACTTAGATCTGTTCTCATGTCGTCTGAACTCTCTCCCTCAGATTTCTCCCTTCATAGACTACAAAGCTCTCCTCCAGCACCACATTTTGAGCATCACCTTTTTCCTATCGATTTTCTTAACTGTCCAGGTTTCACACCCATACATGGTGATCAGGATAAAGGAACATGGATGAACTAAGTCTTTGGTCTCCAGCAGTGCAGCCTTATAATTTGGTATTTTCTAATTCCTTCATTGCTACCTTTCTTAATCTGCCATCTTCTGATTTATTGGCTGCAGTTTCAACTTGAATTGAGGCCTGAAGCAAGGTATACAAAATTTCTAACTATTTCATTTTCTACCTTGTCAATATTAAAGTTGTGTAGTTCTTCTGCAGTCATGATTCTGTCCTCTCAACATTCAGCTGCAATCCTGCTTTAGGAGTTTTTAATGTTCACTTTCCCTAACAGTGTGACATGTCATTTCTGCTGGTAAAATTATGCCATCTGCATATCTTAAATTACTGGTGTTTGTTCCACCAATTTTCACCCCTCCTTCATCTGAATCTAATCCAGCTTTCCATATGATGTGTCCTGCTTACAAACTGGACAAAGGGAAAAAGGGCACCTTTGTCTGACACCTTTGCCCATAGAGCAGACATGCCCAAAGTGTGGCCCTCCAGATGTTCTTGAACTGCAACTCCCAGGAGCCCTTGCCAGAACAGCTAGTACTGAAGGCTAGCACAGAATGCTAAAGGCTAGCATAGGTAGTACTGAAGGCTAGCACAGACAATGCTAAAGGCTAGCACAGGTAGTGCTAAAGGCTTCTGGGAGTTGTAGTTCAAGAACATCTGGAGGGCCACACTTGGGGCATGCCTGCTATAGAGGAAACCATTCTGATTCTCCATAATTCCATCTCAACAGTGCTTCTTGTCCATAATGCAAATTATACATCAGGACACTCAATATATAGAAACAGAGGTGGAGATATCAACAAGGTTACTGGAGTGGAAAGCCCCCTGGAGTCATAGGATTTTCTACCATTATCTGTTAGATGCTCAACCCAACCTAATCTTGGCATATCTCCTAATCACTTGTCCTACTTCATCAGATTTTCACTCCCAAGTGAATCAACACCATGAGAAGACACTGAACAGATGTCATCAGAAGAATCTATGAAGAGGAGAGAAGCAGCAAAGGAAGAAATTGATGCTTTGCATAAAAATTAATCATGGATTTTAACAAAATGACCACAAGGTAAACAAGCTATAGGTTGTAAATGTGTGTTGAAAAGAAAAGAATAAATGGAGAAGTTGAAAGATAAAAAATAAGATTACTAACTAAAGATTTTTCACAAAAATATGGTGAAGAGTAGGGTGGAGTTTTTGTTCTAAAAGATAAAACATTATAAGAATGCTTCTCAAGAGCATCAAGAAGAATGCAAGTAAAATATATTGATGGGAAAATAGCATTTTTGTATGGAGAAATACTAGAAGTACATGCAACTACCGCCATGTTTTTCAACTAGAAACATCCTGAATTTGTTTGTAAGTTGGGGGGAGGGGGAACACTACATGGACTTAAACAAGCAGTGAGTGCATAGAATGAAAAACTAAAGAACATATTTGATTCAACAAGGATTTCAACAAAGTAATGGAGATCAATGTATCTTCAATAACAGAAGAAATGGATATTTTACTAATGATCTTTTATATGCCGATGACCTTTTACTTGCTACACATGGTGAACACGAATATAAAGAAATTGCAGGAAAGCTTAGTATAGAAGTAGAGACTGGGTGATGTAACATTATTTAGGTACACAACTGAAAATTTTCAGCATGTATACATGTGGATATCTAGATATAAGAATGAATGAGATGACTTCATTGCGTAAGAGCATATGTGCAACCAATTAGATTCTGTTAAGTGTCTGATAACTTCCCTGTTACCAGGAAGCTTTTCTGTTAATAACTCTGTTGGTACATAAGCATTGAGTTCAGACTGTCTACTGCTAGGTGTTTTAGTATATTAGTAAAAGAGGATGTTATGAACCTGTTATAAGTCTGTCAAGCACAAACCACATCTGAATCAAGCCAAATGCTCAAGTAGTGTATGCTTATTCTACTACAGTAGTTATATAGTAAATGTTCTTAAAGCTTACTATGACTATATGGCTGTTCTATCTTTTGTTGTCACATACACACATTTTAAGGGAAAATATTCATGATCTGTGTTGGTTATGTTTTTTAAAAAATTCATCCTTCATCTGTTGCATACAAACTTTCAAAACTTCAACAATTTTCATCATGCACATTCCTACTCTTGAGCCTCTATCCTACTGCTCAGTCCATCCAAGAGCAGACTTTTAAAATCTATTGCTGAATAGTGAGTCAACACTTATATAAAGCCCATAGAGTCAGTGAGTCTAATAGGGACCAGTAACTAATAGGGACAAGTAACAGCAGTGATCTTGGTACTGGCCTTGATTTTGTTATTGATGAAATCACCATTTTGGGGGTAAAGTCATCTGCTATTATCCACATACTTCTCACACATCTCTTCTAGGCCCCCCCATTCATGGAGGGCCTGCAATTCAATGGAATTCCTTGTTAAAACAGTCTCCATTCCTCTTGTAAAATTAGTGGAAATCCTATTGTTTGGCATAGTAAGTCACACTAGAGTAGATCCATTGAATCAGCTGGGGATTTGGTGAATCAGCTGTTCTGAATGTTCTATATCTGAATGTTCTATTGATAGGGCCTACTTAACTGCAACTTACTGTAACATAATAAGATGCAGTACAAGTACAGTACACCCTTTTGAATCAATGAAACACACGGAGGATCTGACTTCATATCAATGGAATAAAAAGGTAAATATGCATGCATTTTGTATCTGACTCTAGGGGCTGGTGCTCATCTCTGTTTTTTAAGCCAAAGAGCCAGTGTTGTGCAAATCCGTGAACATGTGGTGGACATGGCACACGGATCAGTGTTACTTTCCCACTTTTTATGGCAGTATCTATTTATCTACTAGCATTTGCATGCTTTCGAACTGCTAGGTTGGCAGGAGCTGGGACTAGCAGTGGGCACTCACTTTGCTGCACAGCACCTAGGATTCAAACCGCCAACCTTGCTGACTTTGTAGCCAGCAGTTGGCGCCCTAGTCCACTGAACCACTGCATCCCTCAAATGGAATAACTCTCAAATGGAATAACTCTATGAATGGAATAACTCTTATTTAATTTACTAAACTAAAAAAGCAGGATTCTGGCCATATTTAGATGCACCCAAACAATTGCAACTTCTGGAACTTCATCAGTCTCAATGTCATTCTGTTGTTCCAAGAACTATAGTACAGGGCCACCCATTCATTCTTTCCAAAGAATAGAAGCATCAGGTAACACAATGTTACCTGGGAAGATATCCAGGAAGCCAGAAAAAGTTTCCCAGGCTTGTATAATAGTGTTTTTCCTTTTGCAAATATCTATTTTTTTTTAAACAAAACAGTTTGTCTGTCTATAATAAGACCATGTCATTAATAGCCTGGAATGCACCCTTGGTCTCCTGGACTCTCATGTCATCTGCATGCATGGGTAATGAAAAGACAATGGGACCTTATAAATCTGTGGAATTTGTGCTAATGTCTTAAGCCACGTCTAGAGTAATAAGCAATTACATGCACATTTTGGGTGTGCTTTTAATGAGCCCATTGTCAGTTGTACAAAAAAGGGCTGGTTGGCTGTGCGGTGACCTCAACTCCCAGGCTGGAATTTGCACCCTATGTAACTTTTCCCCCCCTCTGGGCTTTTGCAACCCTCAGCACCGTTGGCCAGAGTTCTGGAATGGAGTGGGGATTTCAGTGTGCTGAGGTGCTCTCCTGACTTTCTACATGTAGCACTCCTATACACTAATGGTGCATTTGCAGCTATTTACAGTACTATGCCACCCTTCCCTCCCCCATTTCTCCCAAATCATTACCACACAGAAATATTTGGAGAAAAGGGCCATATTCCAGCAGTTAGCTCATCTAGTTTGTTACAACAGCTGTGGTATGTATGGTGGAGACATGAAAATGGGACCTTTGGTCCCTGCCATTGTGGGAGGTCAACACATCTCCCATAACATACTCAGGAAGTCACGTTAATGTAAAATTAAGACAATGCACTATTATCTCTTTCCGCTGTTCAAGGGAACTCCACCCTCAGCCTTCATTAACATTATCATGTATGGTAATGCCAGAAGCTGACGGACGGACACATAGAAACATTCAAAGATACACTACAGGCCCGTAACCAATTTGCTAATATACACGTTTGAATCTCCTCTCTCCGCCAGTCTCATATAGCCTCAAGACACCAAAATGCTTTCCTCCTTCCATCCATCATGTTTCTGCTGCTGTTGATTCTGATCGGTTCCTTGTCAGTCTTTAATTAAGGAGTACGCCATATGTTTGAATTTTCATTTTGGTCGTGGTATGTTTTCCTTTCCAGAACTCTTGTGTGGGCTGGGACTCATCACCGCTGCATTGTTTTGAATGTGGAGGGTTCAGCCTTCACAAGTGTAAAACACATGGGATGGGAGAGGCCTCTGCATATGAATAAAATGCCTCACTCCAAACTGAGCGTCACTTATATGTCCTGAACCAGTATGTGGGAAATAGTGGTTTATAGAGACCTTTCATATTGAACTCGGGCACATTTATTCATAGAAATTAATCACTGATTCATACATTATTTATTTTCTTCAGAGGCAACAATTGAGGACATCCCTGGTTGAAGAATGGGTACCGCTTGATTCAAACAAATGACACATTAATCTATCAGACAATTAAGATCCTTTATGCAGATAAATGTAATAGATGTGGGGAGGGGTACCTCTTCCCCCATAACTCAAGGCTCCCAAAGTTTTATCCAGGGTGAAAGAGTAACCTAGAGAGCCTTTGGACACGAAAGGGAAATTGGAAGCTTGACACTGATTTAAATTAAGTATTTATGTTGCCTAGTTCAGGGATCGTGCCAGTGTAAATTTATGTACAGTAATAGGATTTTGCACAATGAGTAAATTATTTTATTAGTTTTTAGTGCTGTACGAATAGAGGTAGATTGTATACTTCTCATGGTTTATCAAACACAGTTTCTTTATCAGGGTGTCCTGTTCCCTGAAAATCAGGGCCCAAACATTATAGGAGGCTGGTCTTTGTGAATCTGTGCATGGATGGGGCAGGGAAGGTTTGGAAAGAGGGCTTGAGCTGCTTCTGGACCACCCAATTTGTGGGAGCAGGAATTGCACGGAGGATGGTGGAGTCTCCATCCCTGGAGTTTTTTAAGTGGAGGCTGGATGGCCATCTGTCAGGATTACTTTGTGGGCATTCCTGCATGGCAGGGGGTTGGACTGGATGGTCCTTGAGGTCTCTTCCAAATCTATGATTCTATGAATCCAGGTACATGGCCCTTCGATTTGGGCACAACTCAGCTAATCAGGTAAAAAGGCCAGCCAAGAGCTGGCACCCCTTGATGAACAGATTTTTCAGCACCTGGGCAAGCAGAGATGTGTGACTAGGCAGGCACTATGACCACTGCTGTCATTCTGGCATCTATCTGTGAACAGCCTTACCTTCACCACACACAGGTGTTTTCACCCCGGACCCTATGCTCCTGCTGGGGCTTATGGAAAACCTGGCGGGAACTCCCTCTCCCGACAGGTTTCCTGCCATTGCTGCTGCAGGTCTCATAGCACAAGAAAACAACCCTGCTGCCCTGCTCTCTGGGGGCAGAAGTGCCTGCACCCATTGCCTCCCTCTCTTCAAGTCCTCCACATTCCACAAGCAAAATACTCCTAGAAATATTTTTGTGCTGAGCCGCAAGAATGGCAAGAACAATCTTTAAAATGCAGCCAAATGTCTATAATTAAAACAAAGCACTCCGTGAATCACCAAAAAAAATTGGATTGCAATAAAAAGAAAACTAGACAAGGGACATTATTTGACTGGAAACCATTCTTTTCGCTTGCAAGGAGGAAGGATAACAACCAGGGATAGTATCTTTGTTTTGTTTTGTTTGATTTTATTCAATTAGTTCCCCATTTTTGGGTTCTATCTGACAGACAGACACTTAGATGTGGCTCATTTGAGAGGAACACCTCAAATGAAAAGACCTACAGCTTAGCTAGGCCTAGCCCGGCCTAGCTTCCTGGCAGAAAAGTTTTCGAGACAGAAAATGTCCAGTGCGCACAGGGGCAGGAAGCATTTTAATTGAGGATGTCCCCCCCCCAGGTGATCCACAATTGGGTGCTTGTAAGGTGCCCACCAGTCAGATAGAACTTCCAGTATGATAAATTAGGGGATTTGTAGTCCAAGAAATCAGAAAACCTCATCCCTATTAAGAACTCCCATCACTGATTGTACAGTCTGTGTGGAACCAGTGGAGCCATTTGGGACAGTATAAAGAACTGTCCCTAATTTTCAAGTTATCTCACACCAGGTTTTCCTCTCCTCCAGAACCACCTGAGATTCATCCCCATGCCTGAAAACCTGGAGAAGCAGCAACTCCATGAAATGTGTCAGTCAATGTACTCACGCCTAGTAACCCTGTTCTTCACCCTGGCTTGCTTCAGGATTCACCTGAAAAGTTTTAAAAATGTGATACTTTTGTTACAATCTGTTAGCACTGAAAGTATACCTTGGGCTTTTCAGAAATAAATGTTAACAAGATGTCTCAACAACAATAGATTCTCCTTTTCCCCTTGTGTGTATGTGCTCCTGTATCTAGGAAACACACTGACCCAATATTTCCCAACATGTCTTCTTTGATGCTAAAAGCATCAACACCAAAAGGCCAACACCAGTTATTAAATCTCCCTTTGAAAAGAACAATGGAGATGGGTTTTCAAGGAGGAAAGAAAGATTATTTCCCCACACTGTCCATGCTAGTTTAAGGCTGCATATCCCATCACTGACCCAGCCAAGTGTGGCTGATGGGAATGACAAGCCCAACTGTTTCAAAGGCCACAAATTCCCCCATTCCCTACCCCATATCAAAAGGACTATGGCAAGATGGGTTTCAAGCCCCTTATAAATGAATGCAGAGATGGGACCATGGAAGTCAGCCTTCTATAAACTTACAATGAAAGTTGGACTACTGTACCACTCACTCCGCCTTTCCTGCCACAGTTACTGACAGTGATCATGGCGGATTTGAACATGCTCAGCTTGCAACAGAACTGAGCCCACTGGCCACTAATTGCTCAGTTGTGTGATTCTCTCTTGCTCCCTCACTCTCTTGCTCTCTCGCACATACACACTTAGTTTTGCAATCCCACCCAGGCTGGAACAGCCTACCTTTTTTGGGTGGGGTGGGGTGATAATAGTAGTGTACTTAACCTTTGAGGGAGTTCCTTATATAACGAGCAGGTCCAAAGCAACTCACCCAAGCTGTTCCTAAGTTAATATTTTGAAACAAACTTGTGCAAGTGGAGATCCCCCAAGCCCCAAGTGCTATGTCTGTTGGCCACCCGTTGGGGGCTTGATGAAAGGAAGTGACTATCAATCCGCATCTGGGATGACACAAAACATACCAGTCA
>JAIOUR010576450.1:0-14594 GCA_020711275.1 Calotes versicolor
TAGGACAACCTTTGGGTTGGAGAGATAGGATATCTCTTAATGCCATCTGCAGGGATCACAAGTGAAGATATATGCTTGGGAATACCCTGAAGCAGATGTTGAGCCATTGTGTGAGACAGAATGCTGGACTAGATGGGCTGTGGCCTGATTCAGCAAGGCTGTTCTTATGTTCTTATGTTCTTATAAGAGGGAAAAAACAAAATAAAAAAAGAGGGGGAAGGGGGACAAGAGGTATTCTTTTTAGATGTCATCTGGTCTCTTCAGGTGTTTAGGGTTTGCTTGCTGTGCCAGTCGACCCTGTCTGATCCACTTCCAGGTTCCAAGCTCTTAAAAGTTCCATTCCTTCGTCAATGGAATAAACTCTATGAAGAACCGCTCCTTTCCAGATCTTCAAAAAAGGGGGAAACATTTGATTCCTCAAAAGGACACTTGTCATTGGTTTCATCAATTTTCTCCATTCTACTGTTTCTTTAGAGAGTCTTGATATACCTGGACCATCTTAGAACCACGATTTAACAAAGCTGAGCGGGATCTGATGTTTGCCATAAACTGCTCTTTTATAATGTAATTTGAGAATCTGATAATTATTGGCCTTGGGATCTTAGCCTTTGGACTGACAGTAAAATGTATTCTTTCAAAATCCCAAACAGAACAAGGTTGTGCGCCCATAATTGAGTTAACCCACTCCATCACCTCTTTTTTAAGATCTTGAGTTTTCTGTACCTCAAAATTAATCAGTTTGATATTGGATCTTCTCCCATAGTCCTCCATGTAAACCATCTTCCTCTCAATGTGGTCTATCTTCTCATGGTGAATATTGATAGTCACTTCATTTTTCTTTGCCAGCTTAGCTACCTGATCAATTTTGTCAGCCCTTCTCTTCATTTCACCAGTGTTATTTGACAATTCAGTCTTCACCTCCTTAATTTCCTTTCCCAGGTCATGTCCAAGATCAGAAATCTGACCAGCAATGTCCTTCACAGCAGATTTTAATAAGCTTGAGAATTTATCTTCTAGGTTGGAGGCTTCCTCCTCCCCTCTTTTTCTGGCTTGGTTCCAGTTCTGGACGCCATTATTTCAGAAGAAGCCTCGGAGAAATTTAAACTGTCCAAACTGCTCAAACTGCTATCTGAACTTAATCTGGAAATTGTTCAGTCAGATGGTTTTGAAGGAGGTTTCCTAGTCCACGTTTTGAAGATAAACAAGGATTCTTTCCTCTTTTTAAGAGGCAGTTAACAAGTCCCGAAGTTATGCTCTCCAACGAGATGTTTCAGCCATTAGCGTCAAAACCAAAAGCAATTAATATCTCTCCTCTGTAATTTAGTAATCTCCAAAAGGCTTCCTCCCTTCAATCACAGTTGCTTTGGAAGTGAAATACAGGTAGTTTACTCACAAGGTCATATCTTCAAAGGGCAATTTTCCTCCTTAATGAATCTATTTCCCGGAGCTCTCCCAGATCAGGCTGCCATCTCTCCGCAGCCGGTAGCGACACCCAGTCTGTAGTTGTATTGTCTTCTTGTTGATGTACATCGGACGGTTCTATAACTGATCCTCCAGATGGTTGTCTCTGTTTCTCTCCCCAATTATTTTTCTCTTGTAGTGCTGACTGGGGATTGTGGTTTTCTTGTGAATTGAAATATTTTCTGTCAAATTCTCTTGCCTTTTCTACTGTGTCTAATCTATATCTCTTTGCTTGCCAATTCACTAAAATGCCCTCAGGGGTGAGCCATCTTAAAATTATTTAATTATTGTTGAACTTATTGGTCAGGAAGAAGTACTGTTTCTTAAATCTCTAATTTCCCATGGGGTTTGTTTTATGACTATGAGTTTTTCTACTTGCAATTTTTAGGATCCTGTCTCTTGTTCTCTTCCTCAGGAAAACTATATGGACCTCAAGGGGTATTTTATCAATTCTTGCATAGCTTGAATTAATTCGGTAGATTTGATCAATTTCTCTCCGCACATCATATATTTCCATGTCCAATCCTTCTGCCAACAATTTGTTCATTATTTCATCAAGATCTCTTGGTCTTCTGGGACATTCTGGAATCTGAGAATATGGGCTGCTCTATCCATCTCTAGGGTCAGAATTGCATCAATATAGTTTTTAATTGTTTTTTTTTGGGTGGGGAGGCTTCTTTTCTTTCCTCCTTAAGCTTAGACAGCTCTTGTTGAGTTTCCCATTGTTAGTTTTTCATTGTATTGAATTTGTTCTGAATTTTCCATTTATTTTTTCTGGGTATATTCTTTAACCTCTGTGTTTAGTCTTTTGACTTGCTCTTCTATTTGTCGAACAGCATCTCCAATTTTTTTGTTGAATCAAATCTAGTTTTTCCTCAGTATGTTGTTGGCTTGTCTTAAATTCTGATTTAAGTTCTGTGAACATGGCCATAAATGCCTGTAATTCTTTACTTGGTTTGTCTTTGGGGGTCTCCTTGACCATTAGTTCTGTTAGGGTTTTTTTTCCTGGGCTGGACTAGTGCTTGTTGATGTTGGTGCCAATCCAGTCTTTTTCCCTGCCTTTGACATCTTAAGAGATTCTAAATTTGAATTATTTATGCTTAAATAGAAATTGTCCACTCTATTTTATAAACCAGCAATACAGCTCCAGCTCACATATAAGAATCACCTCCTCTTCCTATATGCTGTTCTCACTATCACAACTACCTCTATTTTAAGTCTAATCAACAGAATTTTGCAACTTCAATCTCTTCGAAGTTGCAAAATTACAATTACTATACTCCCCCCCCCGGTACAGTAGATATCAAATTCTATTAGATTTTAAGTATCTGTTTCCACAGGGGGGCTATTCTTATTATTACTTTGTTAGTAATATTTATCTAATCCTATAAATTTCAAAAAGTGAGTAGCGGTGTAGAGAATGATTTTTTTTAAAAAAAAGCTGGATTCTTCTTCCGGAAAAGTTGCACTTTTAGTAGCCAATTAAGAGTGATGCTGTCCTTCTCATTTATATCTTCTGTAGTTAGTGTTTATAATCCTGTCTCCCGATGGTCTTTATAATCCAAGCTCCCAACTGGAGCTGTTTAGCTTCTGTCTAATGATTACTATCTTCCCACAAAATTGTAATCCAGACTCCCAGTTCAAGCCAGGTTCTTCTTATGCCACTAGGTTTTGTAGAGGATGTAATATTGGTTCTTGAATTATACTGACTGGGCTCCCTTATATTAATTCAGTTGGGCTCCAATAGTTTGTCTATCCAGCTCAAAGTTTGAGTTGTTGGTAGTCCCAATATTATATCATAAGATCCTTTGTTCGAGTTCCCAGTTGAGCCCAAAGATACTTCCAAAAATTGATAGTCCATATTCCCAAATCATGGTTCTTTATTTCCACATACAATGGGGAGGAAGAGAGAGGAAAAGGAAAGGGGAAAAATAAAGGATAAGATGAAAGTGACTGAAGTAGAAAAAGAGAGAAAGAAAACAAAAGAGACTAGACAGAATGTAGTAGGCTAGAATAAAAAAGCATTATAAGTTCAAATTAAATAAAAAGTTATAAGAGAGAGTCACCTAGAATTATGAAATTTCCCCCTTTCTTTCAAGATATATTCTTAATAAATGTGGGTTTGTGTGGAGGCTATATTACACTATAGTAAGCACTAGGTGTTAATTTCCTTTCAGGCATGCAGTTGGATCTGTTCTCCAGATTATTCCTCCCAGTAGATAAGTTCACTTGGCTTCATGCAAAGCTGGATACTGAGACTAAATATCCTTCATTCACCATGTGCTTGCAGCCTTGAACAAACATACTATCCAAATATGAAAAGGAAAAGGAGAGGGGGAAGGAGAGAAAATACATTAGCCAAAGATTTAGTAACTTCTAGAGCAGAGGTCCCCAACCACTGGGTCAGGACCCACTACCGGGCCGCAGACTGGCAGGAACTGGGCCTCAGAGCCCACAGTTTTCTATAGGCACACCATTAAAAAAAGTTCCCCAGGCTGTGCATGCCTTAAAAAAATGCTCCCTTGGGCCATGTGCACCATATAAAACACTACCCCAGGGCTACTTGCACCATAAAAATGCTCCCCCAGGCTGCACACACTTTTTAAAAGGGTCTACCAGTCTATGTGCACCCTGGAAAAGTGGACCACCGGGCCGCGGAGGAAGAAAGGTTGGGGACCACTGTTCTAGAGTACCGGGAGTCTGGTAGGTCTAAATGAAGCCAGGAGAAAAAGAAAAAAGGACCCAGGAAACAGTCCCACAGTTTATGGATTAACAGACAGACCAATGTTTTATGTATGCTTTCATTAAAGTCACTTTAGCTTCATCCTCAACCATCAACACGGGTTAACGAATTATAGAGATGTATCCACCCGGGTTGTCTCCTCTCTTCTCAGATTTTCTTTGTAACTTTCCTTTCCAAGATTATGTCTTGCTGCCTCCCTTCTATTGTCCCGCTTCTCGCTCCAAGCCAATTCAGGAGTTTGGGTGATAATTTGCAGCTAATTGTTTTGTCCTTAGTGGGTATTGTTCTCTCCCAATCACTCCTTAAGGCTACTGAGTTGATAGCCAGGTTTGTTTTGCATTACAGTTTCAAAACATTCAGTCTCCTCTTTAACACCCTTTTTCTATCCTTCTCTTCCAGCCTCAAAGCCACAAAATCACAAAGTTGATAAATTTCCTCTCACCAATTCAAGCTGCCATCAACTCATCGGGGGTGGGGGTGTGTGGGGAGGCTGAGTTGGGAGAAAATATAAAGTTCACCAGAGTGGATCTGAAGTTGATTAATACTGTGGCAGTCCTATAGTTGCAAAACTATTGTTCGTATAGTTGATTATTATATGCTGCCAATCCACCAACACCAATGTAGCACAGAGCAAGCCATATTCACACTTCATCCAGAGCCAACAGCTATTGAAGGTTAATCACCTTCTTTCCACCGCAAGTGAGATGAGGCCTCTGGGGCTGGTAACTCGTCACCGCAGTCACCTGCTACCCCAAATTAGGGACCTCTCTTAGGGGGGAATTCCTCCAGACTCCCCCCTCTCCAAAAGAGCCCTCACAACAGGAATTTTCCTCCCCATTTTCGGAGCTCAGTGGAGAACGTCGCCATGGCACACCGGCGCCATCTTGGGTCGTGACCCTTTTTCAAGGTACACACAGACTGTGGGGCTTTTTTCATGGTGGACAGACTGAGGGCCCTCTTTTTAAAGTGCTTGTTGCCTGGGGTAGCGTTTTTATGGTGCAAGTGACCCAGGAGTAGTGTCTTTATGGTGCACATGGCCTGAGGAACATTTTTAAAGCAGGCACAGCCTGGGGAACTTTTTTCCCCAGGCTGTGCCTATAGAAAATTGTGGGTTCAGCGGCCCAATTCCTGCTTGCCTGCAGTCCAGTGGTGGACCACAGCCTGATGGTTGGGGACCCCTGCTTTAGATTACAGTGCTGTATATACCTATACCCTAACCCTTACCCTAAATCTGACTGTAACACTGACTCTAACTCCTCCCTAGCTTTTGGATTATAATGCTGCAGATATCCTAACACTATCCCTGTCCCTATATCCTGCCTACTCTTCAGATTATAGTGATGCACCCTACCTCTACCCCTAACTCCTCTCTACTCTTTAAATAGCAGCACTCCATATACCCTAATCCACTCATGAGCACCAGATCTCAAAACTACCAAGCCAACTAACCTCAGATTTGGTACATGTTTCTCTTGGCTTCTAGATGCTGGATAAGAAAGGGTTTGTCAAAATGTTAACTTTTACCTCAGTTATTCAGTATTATGCAAAATGCCACTCACCCACATGCACAGAATCCCAACTATTCCAACAGTCTCTGTGATTCTTACAGGGTTCATTCTGCAACTGCTCAGACATTCTCAGGCTCTTACATACAGCCATTAACCCCACCCATGATACCAACAGAATTTTATTTATGTTTATTTAACATATTTTAACCCTTCTTTCTCCTTTAAAAGGACCCAAGGTGGCTTACATTATTGGAGGACAGTATACAAAATTGGTGGCAGTCAGTACATCACAGTTAATAAGAAACAATTAATACAACATTCAATGATAATGACAATGACTGAGAAGAGAGCATGACATCATTTGAATACAATATTAATGAAAGAATGGTCAGAGTAATATATGTACCAAATGTCAGGTTAGTTGGTTGGTTTGGTAGTTTTCAATATTTGGCACTCATAGCCTAGCCACACCCTCTCTGACTTTGAAGTCCCCAGAATCAAAAGGAAACCTATCTAACATGACAGTATACCAGTGGTAGAGAAACAGAGAGAAAGGCAGGGCAACAGCTACATATGATTTAACATTAAAAAAAAATTGAAAATTCCCTGTGGCAAAGCACGGGTTAGGCCAGCTAGTATGCTAGATAAACTGGAGCCATGTACTGTGGTATACTCTTGAGATGGGCATGAACCATCAAAGTGGTGATTCGGACCAGTTCAGTTCAGTTCGATAAGATCCAGACTTTAAGCGAGTCCCCCTTCCCCTTCCTTCAGTCTTATCTCTCATTGATCAGATGAGAGATAAGGCTGAAAATCCTCAAAATAAAAAACTTTTCTATGGGCTATCAGGGGTGGAAGGGGAAGTTGGGTGCTGAGTCTGGACTTCATGCCCAACTGCCCCTTCAACCCCCCCCATAAGCCCCATCATCCCCCCAATGCCAAGAAATAATAATAAGCAACCATTTCCCCCTACCTTTCTGCTACCAGCTACCAGCAGCTTGGCCCGCACGGTGCCCCCCAAAACAGGAAAAGCTGGCTGCTGTGTGTGTAGCCAGCATTTCCTGTTTCTTGGGTGCCATGCGTGCTAAGCTGCTAAGAGCTGCCAGCAAAAAGGTAAGCACTTGGTTTTTTTTTTTTAAATATTTCTGGGCATGATGTGTGTGTAAAGGGGCTATGGAGAGGGAAAAGGTGGGTGAGTCCAGAGTCCAGGCCCACCCACCCCTTCCTCCCATAGCCCCTTCCCATGCCCACAAATTTAAAAATATCTTTTAACTTTTTGCTCTCGGCTCTAGCAGCTGGGTGGGTGCAGTGCCCAAGAAACAGTTGTCAGGCAGCAGCCACCACTTCCTATTTTTGGGGCACTGTGCTGCTACAATGCTGGAGCCGGGAGCAAAAAAGGTAAGAGATTTTTTAAAAATTCTGGGTATCAAGCATAAAGGGGTTATGGGAGGGAATGGGTGGGTGGGTCCGGAGTCTAACTGGACTCCGTATCCACCTTCCCGAGAGATGGAAATAGTGAGTGGGTGCTCTCCTCTTCTCCATCTGAAACAGTTTGGGTCATACACCCCATAATGTGTTCAGGAAACAAACACAAAACGAAACATCTAAAGCAAAATTACAAATTGTATTTCATTTTGTGCCCATCTCTAGTATACTCCATTGCACTCCATCATATCAAGCTCAAGCCCCCATTCCCACTCCCATTAGAAAATGGTGAGCTTTGCTCCAGACTTGAGCTTCATAGAGCAGGAATAAGTCATAATGTACCAGGTCACAATTCATTACTGTACATTTCAAATCCAGAGCAAGGAGAGAGTGAAAATGAATTATGGGAAAGACGAGGAGTATATCAAGTGAACATAACAGCAGGTTTTGAAAAAAGTAACATGAAGGACAGCCATGCTCTAAATGAAGCAACAGTATCATTGCTTTCAGTTGGAATTCAGAGTGTCTTCTAACAAGTATTGAAATTCAAATGGAGCTTCTCTGAAATTATTTCTATTGACAGATAATTATTCAATTTGCACCACCTAATGGGCTGTGATTTGTTGTATGTTTCAAAAATTGTACTAATATGGCCAGTATTGGCTTAATTTGTTTCAATAATTTCAGAATTTCAGCAGAGGAGAGATAGAAAGAAAGCATATATTGGAACAGATGAAGACTCATGACAATCTCAACTGTCCTCCAGAGATCTTTTAATACTTGTATATATGACATGAACATGTAAAGCTCCTAATATTTTGATTTGTTTTTTTCCCCTCAGTATCTCATTTTGTAATGTAAGTATACTAAGGTTGACTTTGGTTTCATCTATTCATTTCTAGAATGTTTTATGTTAATATCTATTAGTGTATATCCATCTGTTTATAGATATACACTACCTCAAATTATATGTCCTAAAAATTAGATTGACTTCTCACGAAAAATCGGTCTCAAATAGCTGCTCTATAACCAGATTTCTCCTAAGAGTTTGAAAAGCTCATTACTAAATAAATGAGAGAAATGGTATCTCACTATGTCTACAACCTGCGTTATTTGAGAAATGATCTCTACTTTGAACTGCAGGGAGGGAGACACGTACAACAAGCCCACTTGAGCCTCATGACGCAGTGGTTAACACGCTGCAGTGCATCAAAAACTATGCTAACAACCTGGGGTTGAGTTCCAGGGTAGCAAGCTCAAACATGACTCAGCTTTCCATTCTTCTCTCTCTCTCTCTCTCTCTCTCTCTCTCTCTCTCTCTCTCTCTCTCTCTCTCTCTCTCCCTCTCCCTCTCCCTCTCCCTCTCTCTCCCCCTCCGTGTGTGTGTGTGTGTGTGTGTGTAGCCTGTATAATTAAATTGTAAACCATCCAGTGAGTGCTCTAAGTGCTGTAGGATGATGTATAAGCAGAACACTTTGCTCTGCTTTGAAAACTGAGTCAACTTAAAAGGGTGCAAATTAAGATTGTATCTTGGTGCCTCATGCACCCTAGATAATACTTTATTTCTTACAATATCTTCTAAACTTCAATTGCATTGAAATTAATATCCCTTAAATATTTAAGCACCTTTTCTGCATATTTTTCTGCATGTTATGTATGCACACTATGTGTACAGAAACACTTAATACTCTTTTACAGAAGACATGATGATGTGTTATTAGTTATTATCACATATTGTCATCAGGTTGATTAAAGGTAGTCAAGCTGATTGTCTCTATTCTCCATTTTTATCACAACAATTCCATGATGCATGTCGGAATTTTACAATCAAGTAGAAATTTGAACTTGGTGCCTTGTTGTCTAGTCTGTCACTTGGACCACAGTGATGCCATACTTCTTGACACAGAATTTTCATTTAATTTTAATGGTTTTGGAGCTAGAGATTTTATACTCACTTTTACTTTTCTGTTGTGTGAATAGGAAAGTAATTGGGAACTTCCAGTCATCCAGCATCATTCAGCATACTAATGACTTCTGCATTCAAAAGTGCTAATGACTAATTGACAAAGATATGGCATACAGTACATCCAAATGGCGGAAAATGAACAGAAAGTGTCTGCTGATGTTTTCCCTGGCAATCTGCAAGCTACCATTTTGCTTAATAATATTTTAATGACAATGTGCAACCTGCATCCAAATGTTGAGCAAATATTGCTCCATTTGCTCCTGAGATTGGTGTAATTAGATTACAGAGATCATCACGGAATTAGATGTAGTAGCTTGACCTTTCCAGAAATTCTCTCATTATTCAGGCAAATTAGGCTGCATGGTAATCTTGATTCTTGATATCTAAACTAAAAGATTATTAGGTAGTTTCAGATAAATTACATTTTTATAGTGCTTGGCACTAAATCAAATTTACCTTGAGTTTCTGCTTTCCTTTTCCATTTATTTAAAGGAAAGAAACAGTGGACTCATTTAATCACCTGTATTTAATCTATTCCTTTTCAGTGTTACTTAAATAAATAGAAATGTTTTCATTAGAAAATCACCATTGCAAATCAGATGTCTCCTTCACTAGAATCTGAGAATGTGATAAACTTTTAGTCTTGAAGTGTTGTTGCATCTGTGCATAGTTTTCTATTGTAGATATTCTTAGTTCTTCATTTTTCTAACATATACTGTAGAATATTTAACATACAAATTGTTCCTTGAATCCTGAAGTGTGTGAAAGAGTTGTACGAAGTCTTTAGAGATGCAGAACTGTTGATATATGTGAAAATTCAACACTCTGTCTCTCATTCCCTTACATACATGCATTCATGAACATAATCTTTACTAGAACCTAGGTAGTACAGAGAGCAAATATCCCTGTACTCTTGCTCAACATATCACAGCTTTGGAGTACTGTGTCATTTTGAAGGCAAGATTTAAAGAGTAAAATATTAAGGCAAGTGTATGAAAAAGCCTGGAAAAAGAACCAGTAAATCAGAGAAAATGTAGTTAGGGATAGAATGTTTAGTTTTCACAGAAAAGTATGGATGAAAATAGTGTTGTGTGGTTGATTTAGAGTAGATTTTCGTCTAGATAGTGCGGAATATAAATCAAATAAATAAATAAAATAAACAAATAATGGAGAGGGAGGATGTTAATGTAGTTTTTAGAGCAATATTAAAAATATACATACAGGTATGTGACTGACCTTGTCCTTATTTTTACTAGGCTTGATGTCAACTGAAACACCTGAGCCCAGGAGGTTTTACAATTAAAACATATACAAAATGTATTATAACACCACAGGTGAAACTAAACATAGGTCAATTTATGGGTACATTGTGTTGCATGTTATCTCTCAAACATCCAACCACCCTTCTACCTGATACAAAGTAATTCTGTCAAGTTTAGCTCACTCTTAAAATCCAACCACCTTTCTCAAGATCCTGTTTAATTCTTTTCCTATTCTTTTCAGCTTTCATTTCACTTTTCTCCTGCTGGCTCTTCTCAGTTAGCTCTCCTTCTGTCTTCTTCCAGCCAGTCGCCTTATTGCTGTTGGTGCTTGGTTAAAATAGCAAGAGTTCCATAATAAGATGGAACTGAATGCTATCCCTCAATGGGTTAAATAAGCTTTATCCCTCCCCCTCACTTGTAAAAGCCAGAATGTTGGATACTTATTTATTTATATATTTACTGCATTTCTATACTGTGCCATCTAGGCCATCCTACTCTGGGCGGTTACTTACTAAATATATTTCTTCAAAATGGGTGTGTGTGTTAATTTAGCAGGAGATATGGATCCATATGATCACACTGATGAGTGAACTGACCTTTACACCAATTGCAGACATGCATTGAGAGGTTTGGCCTCAACTTCACATTTCAGAATTGGCTTTTGCAGATTCAGAGGATGGGGTTTTTCAACTTTCTTTTCATCATTACCGGGAAACTTCCTTTTCTTTGCTAGAGCACAGTACCAGTTAGACTTTGATTTTTGTTGCTAATATATCAAACACAAAGTAATATTTCATAAATTCTGGTATTAAGGTAAGGCAAGGCAAAGTCCCCCTCCTCCCCGCACAGGGTGCAAGTTGTATTTGACTCTAGGGGTGGTGTCCATCTCCATGTTTCAGCTGAACAATGAGTGTTTTGCAAGTCCGTAGTCATGTGGACAGCATGGCACACAGTAGGTAGAAGCTGGCATAATGTTGCACAAGATATATTACTCCTTCATCTTGATATAGAGCAGCAAGTCAGCAAATACTGAAAGGTGGATATAAAGTTTTCAGTCCAAAAGGGACAGCCAAACAGATTCCCTAATTTAAGCTGTTTCACTTCCATCCTAATGGTTCAAGTAAACCCACAGTGTGGATTATTTTGGAAAGGAGGACCCACAACTCATAACAATAAAAGTGATTTAAAAATGCGATTTTACAAAAAGTACATGTACTTTTCCTTTAGCCTTCGTTTGAATTCTGGACGAGTTGTGCTGCACTCATGATCTTAAAAAGAACATCAACCCTGAAAGAGCACAGCTGATCTGACTTTTTAATAATAATAATAATAATAATAATAATAATAATAATAATAATAATAATAATAATAATAATAATAATAATAATAGTCAAAGAAGAAGAAGAAGAAGAAGAAGAAGAAGAAGAATAGAATTGGATAAATGAATCTACAGTACTACAATCTTATCTTACATATTTACAGAAAATAATACATGCAGTCCTAGATTATTTTGGATTCATTTATTTGCTTTAGTTTAGTTTACTGAGGTGACTGTAGCTGATCCTTATTATTTATCTTAAACTAGCAAAATGTGTTCCATTGTGTCATGGTCATCGTTGTTGTCATCGTTGTTGTTGTTGTTGTTGTCACCGTCGTCATTGTTGTTGTTGTCGTCGTCATCATCATCATCATCATCATCATCATCATCAGTAAATGTAAAAGCATACATACATATAAGAATCAAATTTGGGTAAATGAATCTGCTGGAATCTTATCTTACATATTTACAGGAAATAATACATAAAATAATACATACAGTCCTAGATTTTTATTTTTATTTTTAGGATTCATTTACAGCATTTGCTTTAAATGCACACTGAAGAAATAAGTAAGTGGGGCCTTGAGAATTCAGAGAAATAAAAATTGTTTCAGATGAGAGTGTTTAATAATGTTTATAGGTTAGTTTACTGAGGTGACTGTAATAGATCCTTCTTATTATTTATCTTAAACTTGCCAAGTGTGTTCCATTGTGTGTGGTAGCAAAGACTGCATGGCAACCCTGCTAATGGCAGTCATGTTTTGAAAAATAAAACATTGCTTTTATTTCAATCATTGTTAAATACTGATCACATGCATTTTGTCTTTACAGAGCCACAATGTTGTTGTCTTTATTTTTTCTTTTGTTTTTGCCTGATTGTTGTATACATTGTTGTATACATTGTGTACAACCAAGTTCAATGCTAAGTTTGTCCTGATTTTTCCAGTGCTGGAAAATTCAAATCTGACTATGACCAATCAGGTTCTCATGGGGTGCAAATGAATTAACTCCTGCAAATATGAATAAAAACAAAATATCATCTCCTCTTTTTTGTCAACTGCTGGGTAACTCAGAGGTTTATGTACTTGGCTGTAGAACCAGAGGTTGGGGGTTGAATACCCCACTGTGCCTCTTTGACTGATACTGGACTTCATAAGCTATAGCAGTTATGGTGACCCTTTGGCACTCCAACTCTACAACTCTAACGGTCCTTTATCACTAGCAATATAGGTTAGGGATTTACAAGAGTTGCAATCCAAGACATCTGGAGTGCCAAAGGGTTGCAAACCCTAATTTATAGGTTTGCTTCAAATGCCACAGACAGAAAATGACTTTTTCAGTTTAATTAGTCGAAAATTATAAAATAAAATAAAATAATCCCAGTCATATTTTAGGTGTAAAGTTCTGCCCCCCCCCCATTGGTACAGTGTTAGTGCTTTCAATGCTGCTATAATCCCAACAATTTTCCCATTAGTTTAGGTTTAGGTGGGTACTGAGATTAGGAATAGCCCATTCACTTGCACTTATTACCTCAACCCCATTGCGAATTGTTGTAGAAACTTCTGCCACTTAGCTAGCTAGCTAACATGTATGTTTTAGTGCTCTTATTTGTAGGAAGTTGTCTCTCTGTGTTGTTTTTTCTAATATGTGAATTTTAGCCCTTCATATTTTAAGATATGTGCATTATTTTGTCAGATTTTATTATCCATAACACCCTCTCAGAATTGGGAATGGGGAAATTATTGAGATGGAATGTGATTTTACTCTCAATGGGTTTAAAAAGTACAAAATGCTATTTCCATTGAGTTTGTTGAACATAGCAAAATATTTTCCACCTTTAGTGCAGTGTCTGATAGCAAGAGGGTGTGTAGAATTTGTGGCCCATTATCCAAAGCAAATCCAGAAAGTTTTATGGGGTTCTTGGCTCTTATCTCATTCCACATTCACTTTTCCCACAAAAAGGGAAATGTATCGCATACAGTGGGCTGTATGTTAGTAGTAGTCATGTTGTATAGGTCTGTTTCAGACATAAGATATAATGCAACAACATAATCCAAACTGTCAAATGAGTGATAATTTATTTCAAATTCTTAGTCGTGTTTACTGTGTTGGAGAAGATAGTGTAACTAACCTAAGTGAGACATCTATGGTACTTTTTCTCTCTAGAGATTTGTTATATACCTCACAATCCCTTGAAATGAATTATTTTGTACCATTTCCCATCAGATTCCTTAAGCAGTATTCGATGCTATTCTCAATCATCTGGGAACTGTAGCCCCAATCTTTACCTACTACAGCTGGAATAAGAAGTTGGAGAGGCCATGCAATAAAACCTTAGAAGCAAGACACAAAATATCAATAACATTTTATAAGTGCCCCTTAAATTCATCTTAAAAGATAAATGGGCTACAAAAATTATTGAGGATATTTTTATCTTCCATAAAGTCTACATTAGGCACAAGAGACAAATAGTTCCTAAAGTGTTATTACTTAGAAAGGCTGCTTTCTCCTCATTTTGACACATCTAGGGCATGCAATTATTCACAAAGGTCACTTTTCAGAGAAGGAAAGGACAGTGACCAAAAGGCAGCACATAGGCTACAAATACACTATGACAATTCAATCAGTGAGAAAGCCCCAGTGTCAAGAACCATCTCACTCCAGGGATGATGAAGACTGACACCTCATCAGACTTCTGGAAAATTGTCTATGGACACAGGGGGCCTGTTGAATCCCAGTGCAGCTGTTAAAACACATGGAGATTCAAACACATTGCAGATATAAATGTTGAACCAGAATCTTCTCCCAGAGTTAGAATTGTAATTAGCTCAGGGAACAAAGGAGGATCATTGGTGGATAGCAACGGCTGCTCGGCTGTGGCTAGTGTCAGAAATAGTTTTTCATTCTCAAA
>JAIOUR010587551.1:0-14596 GCA_020711275.1 Calotes versicolor
CCGAATACAGCGTGCGTCTTTATTTGTCTCTGCAGTCTATATTGTCTACAGTAAGCCCCTGCAAAGTCGCGGTTCACTAACTGCGGTTTCAGTCTTTTGAGGTTTCCCCTCAGTCAATATTTGTTAGTAAATTCCTTTGTTTTTTTCCAGCCTATGGGGCCCATTGGCTGGTGGGAGCATCGACGGCAGTAGCCCTAGGCTGGCGTGGAGGCAGCTAGTGTAGTTGTTGGTGGGTGGCAAGTCTTCCAGGAGGCTGGGTGTGGCCATTGGCGGGCTCTTCTCCCATGTGGGAGGGATTGCACATGCGTTATGGCCATTTTTTAAACCACATCCACACATTGCAGTTTTTCACAGTTTGTGGTAGGTCCTGGAACCTAACCCCAGCAAATTCTGGGGGCTTACTCTATATGTTTTGTAAGTGTAACTTGTAACTTGATTGTGCATTGTGTCTCTCTAAATTGATCTATGCCTCCTTGAGTGGTGTGTAGATACTATAAAAGATGAATATAAACGTAAACAAATTGGATTCCTCCATCCTCTTCCCACTTTTTGTATTAAAACTCGAGCCACGTTGACCCTGTGATTTTGCGACATTGCCAGTCTTGCCTCTCTCTGTCCTCTTCTTCCCCTGCTTTTAAAAATAAAATAAAATAAGATGTGAAACAGTCAAAACGTGCACCGATTCCCCACCCACCCTCCCACCCATTTCAATTGGCTCAATAAAGAGCTACCTTTAATGTGTGTTTTTGGGATGTTTCATGTGGCTAAATTGGTTCACTAACTTCAAGAGCCAGGACAAAGTCAGATACAGCAAGTATGAGATGTATATAAAGCTGCCTGGCAGGCAAGATTTAGGACACTCCAGGCCGGGGAAGTTGCAGCTGTTAAAAGGTTCTTATCTTTCCTGTGATCTAGGTTATCTCTCACTTGAGGGACCCTTCCCTTCACGTGGACCGATGTTTTTCCTCCTGTGAGAAGCATCCAGGTCTCACTTCAATTTGCTCCCCTTTCAGTTAGTGATACTCCCTTTCCCACTCGCCCCACTTCCTGTAGGCATATTTTGGTGGACTGTGGCACTCTGGCCGTGCCCTCAGTGGCTTTCTCTTAGGTTTAGCTGACATTAAATCGGGGTGGGATGGGATTATTTGAAATAAGTGGACAAAAGGTTGGGAAAAGCTGTCATGACGTAGCAAGCACAGTCACCCGAGACTTTTTTTTTTTTTGCAAGACTGTTGTAATGTACAATTTCCACCCCAAGTGTGGAAATTTTCCATGACAACAGTCTTTTAAAAAAAACCAGTCCCCAAAGTTATTGATACATCTTAGGGGCTGAAAGCGGAGAAGAGCTGTAGTTTTCTGAGGGCCATGGAGGAAGGTGCTTCCCTCTCGTAGCTTGCTTGAGAAGTGGGGCTGAAGATGCCATCTCTTCTTTGCTAGCTATTTGCTGTGCTTGAATATAAGACCCTCCCCCCTCACTTTTTCTGGGCAATGATGATCATAAGAGGTCTGGGATTTCTTTGTTGCAGAGACTCCGACAGAAGTCGGAGCACTTAGGTTTCCATATTTCCCCTTCCAGATGCCCTCTCTGACTTGTGGCTGAGTCCGCACACGAGAATTATCCCTCCAGTTTCTTACGTTTTCTTTTTTGTGTTGGGTCATGTGATTGTGTTGTATGACCAACATAGCACAGAAAGTTTACTCGTTGATTATCGGCCTTGAAATAAAAAAGGGACAAAGATCTGCTATGGTCCAGTTACATGCCTATTGCACAAAATGCTGCTTTCACCATAGTGACATTTCTCGTTAACCCCCCCACCCTACATTTAAAAGATATAATACGGAGACATTGATTTGTCAAAGTCATTTCATCGCTGTCAAGACACAGATTTTAGAAGGCTATTGCCTTCTTCCCTCATTCACTGCTGTCAGCTGTGAGCCGATCAGCCACTGCATTGCCCATCATGAAACAGTAGGGAGGACACTCCACTGCCTTAATGAACTCTATTCTAGGAGGACCAGTGATGCTGGGGATCTGTGGGTTTCAAATTTCCCTGTTCTCTCTTCTCTCTGATTTCTTGATTGTATTCTGAGGACATAGTAAGTGGGGTCAGTAATTTTTGATGGTTTTGCAAGTATCCCCCATAAAAATCAGATGAATTCATGCCAATTCATTCTTGTTTTCAGATCTGTATGTCCATTGGCATAGGGAAGATTTGCTACACTGCTTGGCAAAATGTAAGGAAGAAAGAGAAGAGGGGCAACTATAGCAGCAGCCAAAATGTGGGGTTGTGTAATGGCAGTAGACAAAGAACGTGTCCAGGACTGCAGGTTCACACAGTACTCCAAACGAAAAATAATGGGGGATGGAATGTTGAATTTAAAAAGTAATACGGTAGGTCCCTGCCTGGTGGGATTCAAAACTGATTCAACACAGGAAACTCACTGCCGTGGAATGTGAATTGTCTGAATCCCCTCCTGCCAAAGAAAAACCAAACCGAGGCTAGTGAGGGAAACCTAGAGTAGATTATCCGCCTAGAGTAGATTATCCGCCTAGAGTAGATTTTTATCTAGATAGTGCGGATTATAAATCAAATAAATAAATAAATAAATAAATAAATAAATAAATAAATAAATAAATAAATAAATAAATAAATAAATAAATAAATAAAATAAACTGAAGAGGCCTTTCTCATGTGTGGATATGGTCTGTTCTTCAGTATTGGTTTCCCTTCTGTGGCTTAGAGACTGTACTGCACCCAACATGATCCCAAAAGAATGGGATATTTATTTATTTATTTATTTATTTATTTATTTATTTATTTATTTATTTATTTATTTATTTATTTAACATATTTTAACCCACCTTTCTCTTTAGAAAAGAACCAAGGCAGCTTCCAGTATTGGAGCAGTGAGTACATCACATTTCATAAGAAACAATTAATACAGTATTCAGCAGTAATGACAATGAATAAGGAGAGGTGGCATAACAACATTCAGAGATAATGACAATGAATGAGGAGAGGTAGTAGAACATCATTAAAAATACAACATTAGCGAAAGAACAGTCAGAGAGACAGTAAAAGAATAATAATAAAATGGGTTCAAGTAGTTCTACAACCCCAGTCAAAGCAGTGATGCAGCCAGTCTAATTAACCTGTTCATGAGCAAATGCAACATGCACACATGTGCACATATAACTCATTCCACATCTTTTTATTGATCATTTACAGTTTGTGTTGCGGTTAGTTACTGGGTGGAGTCAGTGGCACTTCAGTCTACTGCTATAATGGGAAGCTTTCCAAGAAGAGCATTGCGAGAGAGGAGGGATGGATTCATATTAAAACCATGAAACAATTGCTGTTGTGTACTGATCTGTAGACTTGTTGCTTTGTAATTTACATATGTGCAGAAATGTTTGCAGTAAAGATTAGTGGGTTGGTTGTACAAGCTGAGGTTTCAGTATTTGTTCGAAGTGCATTCTGAAAGGATTCCAGTGCCCCAACTGTGTACATTTATCTCTGTTGTTTGCAGTGTAGAAACACACAAGTAAAAAACACCCAAAACCCACCCAGTCTCCTCTCATATACATATTCTCTGAGTTCTGCGTATTCCCACAGATCAGAGATTGGAAAAGTCACTGTATTGGAGGCAGGTTCAATTTTCTTTTCTTTTTTAATTGGGAGATTTGATGTAGGCAGAAAGAACAATTTTAAACTTCAAATGCCGATACTGTCTAGTGTATAATTGTAATTTGCATACTCATCCATGATTTGTGAGTTATTGGTGCAACAATGTTGCTTATCCTTTTGTCTACTGTAGAGTGATCATATACCAAACTTCTTTAGATCAGAACATCTTAGAGGAATAGTGGTACACTTTGGAGCCCCAGTGGGGAAGACAGAACCCCAAGTTTCTGGTTCAAGTAATGCCACCTCCAGAGGTCAAAGCAACCAAGCAGGCTCATTGCACATCTCTCTCTCTCTCTCTGAGGTTGTGGTCAAACATGCCAATTTGAAAGATGTTGAATAACATTATAATGTCCACCAGTTAGTTTGATTGGCTGACTAGTGTTACAAAAGGAATATTTATCTAGTATGGTAAGAGTTCTGGTGTTATAAGGGATGGACTCAAACAGGTTATAAAAGATGGAGAAAAAGTCCCTTCATTCAAGTGATGTTTTGGTGGGATGAAAGTCCATGCCAGCCAAAATCCTGACTTGTTGCAAACTCTAGTGCAAATGCCTTTGCCATAGGCTGAGACACTTAAAACAGCAGCAGCAGCAGCAGCAGCAGCAGCAACTCATTATTGAAAATTAATGTAGTTCTGGCCACGAATTGTAAAATTACATAAACTTTGGCAGTACTTAGTGCGACTGATGGGTGTTGAAGTCCAAAACATCTGTAATGTCAAAGGGTCTCTTTTTCCTGCTCTAAAGTGTGTATATTTTGCCTTGGCAAATCTGTGGCTTTGACATCCAAGTTACATGTGCCTTCATTAACCTTCTTATTTAAGCAATTTATGTTGCATCATAATGTACTCTGGTTGCTTTCTCCCCCCGTGCTCAGGAAGTGAGATTGACCATATACATGATAAAAGTGTAACATGGCAGTTGCCAGATATTCACTCCTATGAGATAAGATGGGCTAGTCTCTTGAGAGCATGTGATGCTTGCAGCATAATAATCCACATAGCTTCAAGAACTGAGAATCATGTCAAAATATAAATGAGCCTCAAAATAATGGAAATGAAGAGGTAAGGGGCTTGGTGTCTTGGTGACCTATGATGATAAATACCTACAGTACACTGTTAATCTGTAATAATGTACTCCGTGATTGTCCTTCAGATTTACATTTTGACATTTACACTTGCTAGTGTCAGGATCAACTCATACAATTTGCCCAAGACTCATCATCATGTCAACATCCTCATCCTCATCCTCTTCATCCTCATCCTCATCCTCATCATCAAATTACAGAGCTGGATGGGATACTCTAGATTAGGCATCTCAAAGTTGCGGCCCTCCAGATGTTCTTGAACTGCAACTCCCAGAAGCCCTTGCCAGCACAGCTAGTACTAAAGACTGGCACAGGTAGTGGTGAAAAAGCACAGCTAGTAGTGAAGGCTTCTGGGAATTACAGTTCAAGAAGATCTGGAGGGCCGCGAGTTTGAGATGCCTGTTCTAGATCATTGAGTCTAACCCTTGCCAAGGAAGCACAGCGGGGAACTGAACCCTCATTCTCTGGCTCTGCAGGCAGATGCGTAAATCACTGAGCTATCCAGCCGTTCAGAACTATCTTCATAGACTGGCTGTTTTTCAGGGAAGCATTATGGGGTATTAAACTGCTGAGCGTTGTGGTCTACCTTACTGAGCTATCCATTCAGCTCTCATGGCTGTCAAAACACAGTAATCTATGAGCCTACGTGGATAGTCTTGTATAATTCTACACCTGTCAAGTACTGTATCAGAGCTCTCTCGAGTGTTCATGAGCAAATTATACTTAATACTGTAAGGCACGAACAGAGCAGCAGAAAAAGAGCCTGTAATAAATAAATATGGCTGTACGAACTGACCAATATTTATTTTTAATCTGATGGTTACCAACTATCAGTCTGTGTTTCTGGAATGCGCTAGACTCAGCTAAATCCTGCACATGTTTGTTTGAAATTAAATTTTCTTTTGTAAAATCAGACTTGCTTCCAAGTAAGTGAGGATAGCAGCTTTTGCCTTCAAGAAAGTACCCCTGCTTAATACTCAAGCAGAAATGTATTTCCTTTTTTTATCTTTACTAAACAAATATAATGTTGCAATATATGTGAGATAACCAGAGCTCTTCGATTATGCCCCCTGCCTCTCCAGTGGGTGCCCTCTGAATAGCACCCCCCTCATCCTGCCTCTTTTGGGTGCTGCTGCTGAGGGAGTGCCATCTGGGAGTGTGGGGGGGGGGACCAAACCAGCAGTTTGTCCCCTTCTCAGGTCAAAATAAAGTCCAGGGGTTGGCAACCTTAAACATACAAAGAGCCATTTGGACCCGTTTCCAATAAAAAAGAAAACACCGGGAGCCACAAAACTCCTGATGCTCTTGTCTCTGCTACCGATGACCAAGTGGCCTGCTTTCAGGCTACGTGCCCTTTTAAGGCTTCTAAGCCCACATGACTTTTCCAGCTCCTCCTCCCAGGGACAACCTGGTCACCCATAAGCTACCCTAGACCTTGTGGTGCTTTTACCATGGACCCCTGCATGCCCACATGTTCTGGGTTGGTGCCACATGTTTCCAACACTAAGACGGCACTGCCATGTGGTTGCGATGCATATTTTGAGACAAGGAGCCACAACAGAGGGATGAAAGAGCCACATGCAGCTCCAGAGCCACAGGTTACAGACCCTTTAAATAAAGGAAGACTGAACAAGAAATACTTTGTTAAATGTTTGCCTCATGACTTCCAACTGATTTTTGTTATAGGGGAAGGCAGGCTTTGTTGAGATCTTGGACATTTTATGAAGGTCAAGCCTACCCAAAGATGACCCCTCCAACAAAAATAGGTCACAGTGACCAGAGACACTGGTCAAGTTTCCTAAGTCCCTGGTTCTCAAGTCCCTTGGTGTTTACTAGTGTTTGTTGAGCTCATAAGGATAGTATGGGGCCTAGAAACTTGACCTTCCTTGTTTGGGGGGTTAGTGGGCAGTGTTCTCTTTTGGATTATGTACTCAGCCAGGCTGAACTGGAAGGTTCAGTGAATCCCTGAACTCTTTTTGACAGCTTAATTGTGATCTTCCAGCAGAACATCAGGGTATCTATTGAAGCTTCAGGAATCACTTTTGGCATTTGAAGGACAATCACGTTCAGGTTGTTATTTCTTCCCAACATCTAAAAATATCCCTTGTTGCTTTGGAGCGTTTGCTGACTCCAGTGAATTTTCTGTGGCTCCTTTTTGCACACGTCTTCATAGCAGTTGTGGAAAATTAACTGAAGTGGGAAACTCACACACAACACACACACACATGAAAAGGACAAAACATCTACTTTGCCTTTTCCATCTTTTCAGGCTACTGGACCTATTGTGATTTCATGATTCCTTTTCTTCCAGTAATATTTCCTGAATGGATTCCATCCTGTGATTGCTTGTTTTTTGGTCAGATATTGAACCCAGGTGAAAGAAAATAAAGGACTTTTTCTGGCTTCTTTGTACAATGCTGTCAAGCAGTGTTGATGGAATTTTGCTTTGGAATTCTGTTTCATGGAAATCCACGGTAGTGCAGAAAAGAACTGTGTCTTGACTGCACATCTCTATGCAACTTTGCTTGGAATTAAGTGGCACAATCTTCATTAGAGCGTACTCATGATGAGAGATTTTAGGTTTTCTCACCTGAGATTGCTTACCTACATAGAATAGCATGGACGCTACAGAGATTAAACTGCCTGCCATATTGTTGTTTTTCAGTAGAGTCCAACTCTTCGCGACTTCAATGACCACTGCACACGAGACCCTCCTGTCCTCCAGTTTTCCGGAGTTTGCCAAAGTTCATACCGGAAAAGGTGGCCTGCCATATTACTAGCTTATACAGTGTACCTTGACTTACAACCAGCTCAACTCAGCCTATAACCAGAAAAACTGCTCATATGGATTAATGTTTGAGTGCATTCCTATGGGAAATGGAGCTTCAACTTACAACTAACTTGAGTTAATGCCATCTTCCATGTACAAATTAAGTTCATAAGTAGAGGTACCACTGTAACGGTTGCCTCACTGTTTCGTAGGGTGAGCTTGAGACAGTAGGAAGGCTTCATTAAAGTAGACCAGTATCCTCCAAATTTTTCGAAGGAAAAAGGAAAAGGGGATGACAGAGAGCAAGATGGCTAGATAGTGTCAGCAAGGCAACAGGGATGAACTTGGTTAAATTCCAGGAAACAGTGGATGACAAGCGTGCTGTGATCCATGAAGTCACGAAGAGTCGTATTCAACTGTGTGACTGAACAACGACATCCTCCAAATTATGAGAAGGCTGTGTAGTACAGGAGCACAAGGTTCCTCCATCCACTGGCTAATACTTTGGCTGCAGTTGCTTCACACAACCTACACCAGATTTTTCTTTCAACCTCTCTAATAAAGAGCTTCGTACATTTCTGTTTGTCTGCTACTTAGACCACATCCTTGTTTTCCTAAGCCTTATTCACTCTTGAACTGAAGTTTTTTTCCTATTAAATGATAGAAACATAGGCAGCTCCTGCTCTACTTATTCTTTTAAAGTCTAGGATGGTCCAAGAAAATAAGAGTAAAGGAATCCTCATCCTCTGTTTGGTATAGATGTATATCACTTCTTTGCAAGGAAGCATAATTCTATGGAAATTTATCATCAGGCAGGACTACAAAGAAGTCCGAACTCGCACTGTCTTCCATTCCGTGCCTTCGCCTCTTATTTACCACCATCATCTTAGATCTGCAGAGGTGGATAGCACACTGGATCATAGAACCTAACCCCTGTCAGGAAAACATTGTGGGGATTGAGACTCCCAACCTGTGGCTCTGCAGCCAGAGACCTAAAGCTATCTAGCAGTGCTGAGAAATTCCTCCTTCAGAAGTGAAATTAGTGTAAAATAGGCACTTGACCTCTCAGAAATAACAGATGAGGAAATGACTGGAATATAAATAGGAGTTAAAAGATTTATCCACACCATGTGTCCAGGAGGCAGCTAGAATACGCCTCAGTGATTTCTACATGTTTGCCCAAAAATAAGACACTGTTCTACATTTCTTTGGGCTGTGAAAAACCACATTATTTTCAGGGTAGGTCTTATTTTTTGTGTACAACAATCCAGGTATTCATGTATAGGGTAATCCATAGCTTGGTCATATTTTCAGGGTAGGTCTTAAAATTTTGTAATTCCCACATTAGGTCTTATTTTAGGGGTCTTATTTTCATAGAAACAGGTATGTAGAGTTGTGCATGTGGAGGGGATTTAAACTATGTGTGGAGGAGCATCCTACCTCCATATGAGCCCTTAGTTGAATGTTGAAGTGGTATGGAGGAAACATGGGCAGAGGTGGGGATTACAGCTGTTTGGTTGAACCTTTTGAGGTACAGCTGCCAGAATCTTACAACTGACGTAGCTAGTGACTGTGCGGGCTAAGAGATTCTTGGTGGTGTCATTTTTTTTTTAAAAAAAGAGGCATCTAAAAAAATATCTGGATATAAATTTTGATATAAATTTACCACACCATCTAAATGTTTGTGAAAATAAGACTTGCAAAATTATTGTGAATGCAAATACAGTATTGTAAGTCCTGTGCAGACTGCTTGTGAAAACATTACTTGAGAAATTATTGTGAATGCAAATGTTTTAAGTCCTGTACAGACCTTTGGTTTTTGTACAGAGATAATACATAAACATGGTTTTCTCACATATTTATTTATTAATTATCCATACACTGCATGTTATTTATATGCCACCTTTCGTCCATAGCGTATCCAAGGCAGCTGACAATTAAAATTGTACAAGAATAACAAGTTTAAATAAATTTCATAAATGGAGTGTTCTGTAGACACTTAAAAACTTGCCTGGCAATGATATCTAGTATATCTGAAATAAGCAAACAGAAGCCCCAAAGTGTTATATTGATTGCTGAACCCTAAGCCATCTGCCAACCATATAATATTTTTAACATGCAATACTAGCATGTTGGATACAACAGATTTGTACTTGGCACAGTCCTTCTCTGTGTGTAGGAGTAGTGTTTGTGTGTAAGGGTGATCCAAAAATCTGATCTCTACCTGCAGTCTGAAATGGTACATCCCCGCAATAGATGCATCATTGGGAGCTTTAGCTTGTCTTTATTTACCTCTCATTGAATAAACACTGAGATGGTCACTTGGGTTTTGACTGTGTAAAGAACATTCTTTCCTGTTGTACCCTATGCAGCCAGTCATTTTCAGCATTTTTCATATGGATCATTGATGTGCAGAAAACTAAATCTGTTTTATGTGCTCTCGCACTGTGGGAAGCTCCTTGTCTTAAAGTGAAAGGATGCAGTCTTAAATACAGAATACTTTGGGAAATGCCTGGCTTTGACCTTCATAGGATTCAGTGGGACGTAATTCTAGGTACGGGCATTGTGAAGTTGCAGTGATCGTTCAGTGCTTATCTAGCTGCTGGAGAAAGCCACATTAACAGCAGATGCTGGTAAGGGCAATTCTTCAGAGTTAAGTTGGTTGTGTCTGTCTTACGAAACTTGGATGTGTCCTTTCTTAGTGCATGCCGTGGCTTGCCTGACCATCGGACACAAGTCCTAGACAGAGGTCTTCCTTTGCAGCTGGCCTGGTCTCTGCCTTGTGACTATGACGGTTCAAGGACTGCTTGAGGCAACAACAAGGGGCTTGTTCTCTCCTGCAGAAGAGGGCAACAAAGCCCTTTAGAGATGGGTCTTGATAACGCCACAGAGCCTTCTTATAGAAAGGGTGGCGCGTTCAGGCTGGGCTTGGTACCTCCCCATTCATTTGGGTGAGTGACTCTTGAAAGGGTCATCAGGAGCCAAGCTGTGCCAACATGTTTGCTGTTCCCAGTACACTCCAACTATACAACCACTGAGTGGCAGCCACCAAAAAGATACTTGGGCAATGCTAAGCCCCTGTTACTGTTAGCCTTTAATTTGAAAGAATAAATAATATCTCTTAAGGGTCAAACCAGCTCCCTGGAACAATGAGGTTTCTGAGGGGGCCTTTGTTCAACGGTGACTTCTGCTACCAACTGAAAAAGAATCTTGATTTGAGTAACTGCCGATAGAAGTTGTTGGTTGCTATAACAACATGAGCATATCTGTTTGGTGCTCACATGATCCCTGTTCCAGTTTCTAAATATAAGCCCAATCTCACACAGTATATCTGATGCCATGGAAACCAAATGTTCTACAAAGATGTATGAAAGTACTAAAATCTGAACTCGATGAAAATTTAGGGTGGTGTGAAAAGTTCTCGGCACTGCTGGTCACAGCCTTTAATTATTCCTCATTTTGTTTGGGGCAAAAACAAGTGTTTCTGGGCCTTACAGTTACTCTTAGCTTCCATTGGTCTCTGTTATATAATATATTTATATGACCGTCCATTGATTGAAGTACTTAAGGAAGAACTGTTTTCCCTATCGCACAGCACTATAATTAGGGGGCACTCCATGAAACCTTTGGGTGCTAGATATCAGACAAATAAAAGAAAGTACTTTTACACCCAGAGAATCACTGGTCTGTGGAACTCCCTGCAGAAGCAGTAGTGACAGCTGTCTGCCTTGACAGCTTTAAGAGAGGATTAGACCAGTTTATGGAGAACAAGGATATGAAAAGTTATAAATATGGAGGCCTAAGGACAACCTCTGGGTTGGAGAGATAGGCAGGATATCTCTTAATGCCATTTGCAGGGCTCACAAGCAGGTGAAGACATCTGCTTGGGAAGACCCTGAAGAAGATGGTGAGACAGAATGCTGGAGACAGAATGCTGGACTTGATGGACTTGGTCCAGCAAGGCTGTTCTTATGTATGTTTATGTTCTTACTGTATGTATGTTTATGTTTTATTAACACATTGTGTCTCATTGTGGAAATTGATGGATACTTCATTTTCCATGTTCAAAATGTTGATGTTTCCCAGTACTTTGTCAATACATTGTCACACATGTGTGAGGCTGTGTTATACTGAATCAGTCTATTGACTTAGCCTTACACAGCCAACTGTTGCCTACCCTGATAGATAGTGCCTGTTCAAAGAAAAATGGGTTTTCTCTTCTCTCTTGCTACCTGAGTGTCTTTCCAGCTAAAAAGCTTAGAACTGAACATTGTAACTTTTGCTTGCAAAGCCCGTGGTCTGTCATTAAACCTTGGTCCAGCACTGTCCAATAGAGGCCTTGGAATGTGCAAATTGCAAAAAATGTGGGTCTTATAACCTGGCTGCCTTTTTAAAAAGACATCTCTAAAAGACTACCCTGTCTCATCTCCATTGCTCTGTTCCACAGGGAGGGAGTTAAGGGAAGGCCTTAAGAGGTTTTCATGTTCCACATAAACTAGTAAAGAGTTCAGGAGTTTGTTATTCCATTTATTACAATTGCAAATAAATATTATTTAAAAATTAAATTCCATTTATAATAAACTGCTTGGATACACTATATTTTAATATACTAATTGTAATAATTTTATGTCAAGTCAAATTGCCCATAATTATATTTTATGTTCCTAAAGTAACAGAATGACTTTCAAGCTGTAAAAAGTGTATGTGTGTGCTGATGTAGCATTTTTTTTCAGTTTTCCCAAAAATCTCCATTCCCCCCCAAGAAAAACAAAAGGAAAAAAACTGGTTTTTTTCCAAGTTTCAAAATTTCCAGAAATTTTGCATCTCTACCCATGCCACGGTCCTCGGGGAGTCCCCATCAAGATACTGTACAGGCGAATCTGAGCAATAAGCCTAAGATGATAGAAGGCTGACCTGGACACAGCTGTCACCTGGGACTCCAGAGACAGTTCCGAGTCCAGGATGACGGCCAGACTCCTCACTCTTTCAGCCAGCTGGAAGGTAGACCCACCCAAAGTGGGAAGAGGACCACTGTACCCATTCACCCCCTCCCCCAAGAACAGAACCTCAGTCTCCCAGAGGTTGAGTTTGAGCCTGTTAGTCCTGGTCCAGTTTAGAACTGCAGCCAGGCAGCAATCAAGAGTCTGGATGGCCTCCATTGCAGAGATGAAAAAGGAGAGCTAGACTGTGTGTCATCAGCATACTGATGACACACAAACTCCAAAACTCTGGATGACCTCAGTAGACCCTCAGCAGCCAGGCCTCAGTAGAATTCCAATCCGAGATATCTGTTGCATACCTGAATAATGTTTGGGTTCCAAATACCTCCTTGTGGCATTCACTCATGTATTTCTAGTTGTAGCATTAAGACCCTCACAACAATGCATCTAGAATACATAGCCAAGTATCCAATGAACTTCTGCTGAGCTGACGGTCCCATTGCTGTAGTAACAATGAATGGCATTGCATGTGTGACCACTGCTGTTGTGCAAGTTGTCATCTCCATGATTGCTGCCAGTGATCACCTCCAAGTGCAGTAGCAATATTTGTACAAGTAGATTTATCTCCCCTGACCTGACTGGTGAGACATTCTGCTCAGTGAAAGGCATAACATGCGAAAAACCTGTTACTAAGTTTGTTGTTATTTATAAGACAGCATTTCCTGAGTCAGTGTCACAGAAAATCTGCCATTTCTACCCAAACCGTTGTCCATTTAGGTTTGCAAACATGGATTTTTTGGTTCCAGCAAGCTTTCAGGACCTAAAGGTCCATTCCCTTTGCAGGCGCAAGTGACCCGAGTGCACAGATGTTTCCTCTTTTGGGATCTCTCTTTGCTTATGGGGGTTTCCTGCTGCCAGAAAATGAGAAGTATTTTTCCCCATCCCTGTCTCTTTCTCTCTATTGAGTAAGGCTTGAACTTTCACCATGGAAAGGCCATCCTTTTAAGGGTGCAGCAGGAAGTCACATGAAGCCGATGTTTCCATGGGCAGTATTAATTTGAGGATTCAGCATATGCAATGCTAGTCATTTTAATGTGTTTGCTGACTGGGTGTTTGTAATGCGGCTCAGCAAAGCAACAGTGAAGTGGAAAGATGCAATTTATCCTAATAAAAGTGCTAGATGTATCTGCTGAGTGGTTCTGGCCAAAGAAGTGTTGACTTTGGGTAGAAATCCTGCATCCCGTGTAGGGGAAGAAAAAGCCTTCTTTAAGCCAAAGTCAGTTTTTCACTTTCTAGGCAAAAGGCTAGAAAGGCATTTCATTTTCGAACTTAGTGTCACAGCTTTAAGGTGAGTTTTTTTTGTGAGAGTGAAGAAGGAGATTAGGAATGCCTGACACACTGGGGATTGCTCGTATATAGAAAAAGGCTTTGAGGATAATGGGGTTGTTATTGCTTTTACTACTGGAAGTCCAGTTGAGACCTCTTTGTGTACAAGATAATCTTGATGTTTTCAAGGTTTTTTAAAAGAGATAATTGTATAGGTAAACTTGCCTTTTGATTCTGAGTGATGATGTGTGTGTATGTGGGTGGGTGGGTGGGTGTGGGTGTGTTTGAATATTGCTTTACAACAGGGGTGCCAACTTTGTGGGGGCAGAGGGGACCAACTGCACCCCTACTCAGTTTTGTGAGGGGGCAGGGCACCCGTGGGAAAAAAATTGAATTTTTTCCTTTTTTCCACATGAATCTCCCTGATTTCTGCACTGGATGCTGGTGAAACCATTGTTTCCTCACAGATCCCATCCTTGCCCATATATAGTTCCACAGAAATCATGAGACCATCAATGCATGGCTGCTCATCGCCTGAAAAACATGGATCCGAGGGATGGATCCACATGGATCTCCCTGTTTTCTCCACTGGATGCTCCTGAAACCATTGTTTTCTGGGGAATCAGGGTGTGTGGCTTTGGGGGTGTGGCTTCAGGATGTGGGTGTGGCTTCATAACCACACCCACTGCCCCCGTAGTTTGAAAATCATGTTGGCTCCCCTGCTTTACACTCATACCCTGGAGGACACAGGGGACTTCAGGGTGGACATTGAGGGACTTCAGTGT
>JAIOUR010598652.1:0-14552 GCA_020711275.1 Calotes versicolor
TTTCATATAAAAATGAACTAGCACCAAATAGCACACGCCTGCTTCTTCAGGAATAGTATTAGACTAGACTCATTCCTATACTTAAAAATTGGCATTTTCTTCTCTCCCACAAAAAGACAAAGAAACATTTTTGAAAAGATTTTCCCTCGATCATCACTGAAATCTCTATGCTGCAAGAACAGAAATAAAACGATGATTAAGATTGGCTAAGAATGGAGCTATAGATCAGAATTTCGCACAGAGAGAGACCTATTCGCTTTTACCCCATGCTGCTTTTACCACCCAGAAGAAATACTCTCAAGCAAAACCTCGCTTGTCTTCTGTAAAAAGCACTACACATATACAGGGCGACAAAGAAATGGCCCTGTGGACATGTCAAAAGCAAGCTGAAGCCTAATGGTCACCCTATATGTAGGATGTGCAACACCCCAAACTCCTCTTAAGAGGAAGGAGGTTCTTTGGCTGCCTTCTAAAGAAGAGACAAAACAGAACAGAACAAAAACCCACTATCAATGGGCTTTGTTCTGCCTATTAAGGCTCCAGGCAAGGCTGGGAAAATAGAGGCATTTTGTAGCATCAGACCAGACATGTATGAATTAAAAGACAGACAAGCAGATTAGACAGAAGTGAATGTGAAACATTCTTCTTTCTTTAGGAGATGTAGGAAGGGTAGTAAATTGGGAGGATCTTTAGAAAGAGGAACAAAATTGGAGAGGGTTCGTGGGTTCGTTATGTAGGAATTTTATTGGGGAAATGATAGGCAAGGGGGAAAGAGGCAAATATTTAGCGTACGATTCAAGCAATTCCCATTAAACTTTCATTCATAGTTTTTCAAAAGGCAGATGGTCCTTTATATGGATCCCATGCATTGTGCTTTTTTTGGCACCAATTCCAAAAAAACCTATTATTTTTACAGAAGTGTAATTATCCTAAATTATCCCAGCTAACTAGAGGGGCTTCTTTAGGAAGATGAACTGTACGATGATTTGTATTAACAATTATACTGTGAATTGAACCAAATCTATCTGTCTGGCTGGCTGTCTATCTATCTATCTATGTGCACAATATTTTAACCTGACTTTCTTTTTTAAAAGGACCCAAGGCAGTATTAAGTTAGTGACAATTAGTATAAAATAAAAAAGGATCAATTAATAAATACAAAAAATAAGCAAAATCAAAACACATCCAATACAGAAATGTACTGTATAACAATACATTTAAAAAACATATATATAGCAATAAAGCTGTTACATATTAACTATGTTCCATTTAAATTTGCATAATCCCTTAATAATAATGTAAGAATGCGTAGAGTCTTAGACCATTTACTCAGTTCAATATAACACTAATAATGAATGTGCTAGACATACCAAATTAATCTGAAGTCACTATGTCCAGGTTTAGTTTTAAACAATTAATATAAAGCACCTATGCCTATACTGGAGAACACTGCGCTGGTCATTTTCACAGGAATTTGCAGAGCAACATCATGTAAAACAAAGCACTCGCATACCTTTCAACTTCAGGTCGAAGCATTTTCTCTCTTTCCAACATAGCAATAATGAGCTTTCCCCATTCCTTCTCTATGTCATTTGGATGATAACCTTGAGGAAGCTTGATACGCCCAAATTCTATCCAAACCTTCAAAAAAAGCAAGGAATGCTTGCATAAAACTAAGATTAAAAGGAATAGATCTAGCGCACAATAATGTTAAAGCATGCATAGCTTACCTCCAGTAATTTATATAAGTGTTTGATTTTTGCTTTATCTATCTCCTTTGGTGGAATTTCTGTTTCTTTAAATTGTAAATACTGGTTATAAAGTGCCTGAAGAAAAACAAATAAACAAAGGATGCCATTATGTTTCTGAACATAAGAGAGAGTCGATATTTACTCAGAACGTTTGATTCAGGAAAGTTTTGAGAAACTTTTCACGCCCATCCATGTGAAACTGGCTTGTGATCGTATACTCACTGTCGGTCAGAACAAGGCACTTCTTGGGAGTTACAGAGGAAGAAAACCACTCTAGCATCAGCCTTCACTTGGCATCCCCACGCCTTATGTCCCAAAGCAAACACTGATCCTTCTAAGCACCAATGTTCATGGTGGAAATCTGCAGACTAGCTTCTAGAGCTACACAGAACCCAGTTTGATTTCTTTCTTGTGAATGGACCAAGCATCCGATCCAATAAATTTGTGTTAGATGTGGCAGTGGCTTGCACAGCCTCAGATAACATTACATTCGGTTGCCTCCAAGCTAGGGAGATCCCCTGTATTGCTCAACACTTGAAAAAAAATGCCTGGTACAGGAACGTTTCTGGCTCCTTCCCAAGTTTCCAATGGCTACAAGATCACTACGTTTACATGGAATTTTCAAGAACTCAATCTTTCCATTGTAATGTAAGGAAGAATAGGTGGATCAAGGGTCAATTTTATGTCTGGAAGAGTGCATCATTGTACACTCCAAGGCATATAACTATTTCAGTGGAAAGCTAGCTTCACAAGTAGAGGAGCTCTAGGCAAGCCTTGCCTCTGGCATGCTACCTTTTCCACACTCAAGGTGTTTTCACACTGGGATAGCAGTCAAGAATGCAACTACACCATCAGGAACATTCCAAAAACGACTGCATCACAGAATTCACGAAGATTGGCTCCCAGCCATATGAGATGTGGGGATGAACACTGGTTCGAAAGATATTGCCACACTGAAGCCTTGTGGAGGGGGGGGGGTTGTGCCTTCTGAAACCAACATACAGAACAAAGGGTGATTTATATTTAATTTGTATAAGTACAAACTTTATGAGAGGCTTATGATCACCCTGAAGTGAGTATGTATTTTAACTCATAAGTGAGTATGTAAAATAAACATGGCTGATTTGTGAAAAGAATTGAAGTGGGTCCCTGCTCAAATTTTGGGGTTAGTTCAAAAATGATTGCTTTTTTTTAAAAGGCAGTTTTAAAAGATTTTAATTATACTGTAAGCTGCTTTCAGTCTCAGATTTGGTAACAAGTAGTGTACATCAAATAGACAGATAGATGGATGCTACTCTGAAACGATAATACAGAATGTGTACTTTTAACCAACCATACCGTGACCATCTAAAAGAAGAGCATCGTTTTGCACAATGGAAAAGCCCTCTCACCTTGAGTTCCACAGGATTGTTTGGAAACGCTCTGTCAGCCATTATTGTGGCATGATGCCTGATCCACTGGATGAGGTAGTTGACCATATTCTGGTATTCAACCCACTTGACTTCAACATCCTAGTAGGAGTCCGCAATTGTTTGTAAGCAAGAAAAAAATGATGTCAAACCATTTAGAGGGGATAAAACATTTTATAGCATTAGAAGCCTGCAGCCCAAAAACTGACTGGTTGCTTCGGCTCAGAACATTAGACGAAACCCCCACAGCCACTCCCACTTCAGAGTCTTCATGAGCTCTCCTCATGATCGATTCCCCTTTCCAGGTATTTTTTAAAAATTGTGCTCTGTTGACTGCCTGCCTCACAGGTCTCCACATAACAATGCTCTTTTCTGAGTTTAACTACCAGAGCAATCCATCCTTTCTCCTGACATTTGTTTTTATTGTGAATGGGGTTTAAAAATACTAATATCTAACTTACATGTGCACTGATGCCTTCACCACCTTCAGGTACTTTGGGGAATGCGTCATAAAGTGATGACACATATGTGATTACTGACTTCTCATCAGGGGAGGAGACGTCAACATCTAAAAAGGACACGTTGACATAGTTAATGTTTACCACACAGACTTCTGATTTCCAATACTAGCTACGACTCCATTCACTCACTCACCTTCAGGATCCAGAAGTCTGGCAACGCCAAGTTTTTCTGCTACAAAAAAAGCATGCTCTAAATTTGCAAGGTTGCTTTGAACAGCAACGGTATTCATGTCTATCAGGTCCGGCCTGTAAAGCAAGAGCAACAATTTAGTTATGTTTGGGAATCCAGTGAGGTAGCGAGCATCTTCAATTATCTGAATGAGCTAAATACAACTATACAGAGCGTATGATGGATCTTCTAGCTACAGTTGAGAGCTGGAGAAACCACTTGTTCCCATACCTCGGATGTAATTCATAACATCCAGCTTTTAGAATGAACTCATTCTGAGATTAATCAGCTCCAGTTTTAGAGGACATGCCTTATCCTACAACACATGCCTAATACATTTCATGAAGCCATTTTAATTATTTTTTCTCAACTACCGCATAGCCATGTAAACATTTCTCTCAACGTGGGGCAAAGGCAAACTTTATGATACGAATGAGAATTTAATACTCGACTTGCCTTGCAACAAGGGGATGAATGAAGTGGTTCCTAACTTCACCTTGTTCTATGAAATCTCCCACATTTCTACTTTTTTGAAAATTCATAAACACTACCTTTCAGATACAGTACATCATTCCACCAATAAGAGTAATAGTAGAATCCTCTACATATCAATTAAGAACTGACCCATTGCATTTAACTGAATTCCCTGCCAGATAAATACATATATCACAGAAAAGTTAAAAGGCCTTGCAAGAAATAAATCAATGCCGTCTATGCCAACGCAGAAAAGTTTATTATAGTTGGTAATGAGTACCATAACAATACCATAATGAGAATATTAAAACGAAGACAATTTAAGAGGTACACTGCCTCAACAGCTAGCAACTAGAACCAGGAGCAAAGCAGCAATAAATACTCTTATTTGAATAAGCAAATGGTACATAGTCATTACCTAAGGGATTAAATTTCCATTTATATAAGATTAACTACAAGTGCACTTTGAACAGAAGGATAGAGAAGACGAAGTTAAGGAAAAGATATAAACATAAAAGAGATGAGTAACTAATGATAATTTCAATGTACAGTACTATCCAATCTAACCCAATCAAAATTCAGCTCACATATACAGACTTGCCCTTCCCACTCTCCCCAGGGCAGCCCTTGTATGCAGAAGTTTGATCTTATTCAAAGAAGAGGGATTTCAGTCAAAAGCTACAGCAAGTACTCAGAACACTTGACATTAATAAACCATCCCTCTCAGCTTGATATTATTCCAGTGGAGTCATCTCTTATATTTAAAATGAAGGAGATATTAATATATTTAGCAGAAAACTATTCCTACTTTCTATGGGTATTAACAAATATATCCAGAATTCTAAAGAACTGTCAGAATAGTGACATTTTCGAAGAGTTACTCTTTTGTGCCATGGACACAGCAGTACAGACAAACGATTATGAGGCTTTTCTTCATAGAATACACACACTATATGACGTGAAGAGGAAAATATTTATTTCTAAAAGCATATGGCTCTTGTATTCATTCTGTTGATTTCCCCGACATTTCACACATGCCGATAGTAATGGAGCAAAACGTGAGATGCAAAATACAGAATGGTGTCTGTTAGGCTGCCAGCTTTTCAGGCAAGAAAGGGCAAGTTGTTATACAAGGCTTGTCTCCTCATGGGAAAATAATCAACAACAAGATACAAACATCCAGTACTAGACTGAAATACAGCAATTATAAAGCCTACATCTACAGGAGAGGGAATCAGATATTCTTTCTTTCCTTCTTTCTTTCAAAAACAAATTAATTCGATCAGTTGCAGAAACAAACAAAAAATGATCGACTGTTTCCCTCTGAAAACTTGCCTCTAAAGTCCATTCTGAATGCAAGAAACCTTTTTGGGGGTCCAGCAAACAGTTAATAATCCAGGATGCAGCCCACTGAAAAGAATGTTGTCCTTAAACTTACTAAAACCTATTAAGTCATACCTGCCAGCATAACTGAGTTGGGGTAAATCTTGCTGATGAATAACCACAAATTAAGGCTGGGAAATCAACTGCAATGATGTGTGGCTAACTTCTTAACTTGCAATGATTTGCCATGCGATTTACATCAACTGTGTTACACCTATGTAGAAAATCAGCAAAGTTATGCTGTTGGTTGCTTGTACTGCCAAAGGAGAAGCCCAGAGTTAAACATGCTCCTAGATATTTCCTGAGGAAGACTACTTAATGTCAGTGATTCCTTAGCCATGTTTTGAGGAGAATGAAGGGAATAAAACAATTCCCCCTTTGCGTATTTTTCCCTTTCTATCATGAATAGCAAGCACTGAGTGCACATTAGCAGTGTCATTAGTGAAAGTTCATTAAAAGTGTGCTCCAACATTGTGCAAGGCAGCTTTTAACACTTATACTTGTTTAAAAAAATTAAGATGAGTTGGCCTAACCATACATAAAATACCACGATTTATTGAAGCCCCCCCGAGCCATGTTCAAACACTACATTGTGCTTTTTTTCAAAAGCTTTGACATCACTTATACAGAAAAAATCCATTTTGAGGTGTATGCTATATAAAAAGCATAAATGGACAAGCCATTGTACAGTGGCGTAAGAAGGGATGGCGGCGCCCGGTTACAAGGGTCCAGTTGGGTGCCCCCCCTCCAGTGTGTGTGCGCGCGCACAAGCGCACACACCACCGTCACCGTGCCGATCCTGGCGGGTGCTCGTTTGCCCCCCCCACTCCCACTTGGCAGGCGGGCGGGTGGGGCAAGCAAACGAGCGCCCGCAGCCCCACCGGCCGAACGATCGGGGTGGGTGCTTGTTCCCCCCCGCCCGACTCCCACCTGGCAGGTGGGTGGGTGGGGCGAGCGAAGGAACGCCCACAGCTGCAGGCCAGACGATCGGGCAGGCGCTTGTTCGGGCAGGTGGGGGCGGGCAGAGGGGTGCAGGATTGGGACGGGGTCCCCAATTCTGCACCCCTAGAGCCCCACGCCCGGGGCAAATGTCCCCCTTTGGGGGCCCCTAGTTACACCCCTGCCATTGTACAGTAAGTCAACCTTAACAGACTTCTCAGGGAATCTTGGTCTTCTCAACTAAAAAGTCAACAGTTGAAAGAGATTAACAACAATTTGAAAAACTCCCTATAGTTTTAATTTCCACACCCACAACAAAGTTCCACATCTCCAGACACTTATCTATTTATGCTGGCACAACTCAAATAGGATGCATTTTGGAAGCAAGTTTTTAAAAAATCATCATACACATTATCCCTTACTCAGTTGTATGACTCAGTGTGCTACTGATAGGGTCTAAATTCTTTAACTTGGGCAATTTGCCTCCAAAAGATATTCCATTTGCGTGGCTATGTAGGAATGCTTTGGACACTAAGCATGGTATTCTTCTGCTTTTCAAACTTAGCATTTCTGTCACAAGTCTAAATAACATTGATTTACAGTAACTGAATACAAGTCGGACCTAGAATGATCCCGGTTATTGACTAGGCCCACTCAGAAGCCTGATTCCAATACAGTAACCCCCCAGAATTCACTGGGGTTAGGTTCCAGGACCTACTGCAAACTGTGAAAAACCGCAATGTGTGGATGTGGTTTAAAAAATGGCCATAACACATGTGCAATGACTCCCACATTGGAGAAGAGCCTTCCAATGGCACCACCCAGCTTCCTGGGAAATTTGCCACCCACCGACAACTGCACTAGCTGCCTCCATGCCAGCCTAGGGCTACTGCTGTCGACGCTTCCACCAGCCAATGGGCTCCAGAGGCTGGAAAAAATAAGGAATTTATTGAAAAATATTGACTGGGGGGGGGACCGCAAAAGACTGAAACCGCAGTTAGTAAACCGCAACTTTGCGGGGGCTTACTGTATAGTTTTTGTTTTCTCATCTGCATCCCAAAAGGCTTATCTCAAGCCTGGAAGAACTTTTCTGAAACACAGAAGTTCTTCAGTTGTCAGCACAAAGCTCACAAGATCCAGGAACAAAACAAAACGAAAAAAGAGGCCAAAACATGTGGAAAAGGGACACCAAATAACTGAAAGACGATATGCATAGGTAAGTATCTTGTGATGTTCATGAAAATATTTCACTTGTCTTGTGAGATACTGTTCACAATCCAAAAGAACCTTGCCAGAACAACAAAGTTATAATGGATATGTGTTCTTGCATCTTTGGTTATCACTTTAATACAAGCCTTAGTTCTGGCTCCCAGTTACTCATTCACTTATTTTGGTCTTGCACATACTTTTCTTGTAACTGTAGGATTCATGGGTATATGATCTAGAATATTCAGAAAAAAACAACTTCAAGCTCTTCACGGCTATCAATAGTGCTAAAATTAATAGCAGCAGCAGCAGCAACAACAACAACAACAACAACAACCTTTATTTGTATCCCGCCTTTCTCCCCAGAGGGACTCAAGGCGGCTCACAACAATGCAATACAGTAAAACTACAATGTAAAAACATTAAAACAACAACAATAAAACAGCATTAAAAAAGCATCAGCAGCCAAATTAAAAAAAATTAAAAGGCCCCCAGATAATAAAACTGAATATTAAGAGATTATAAGAAATTTATAAAGGCTGGAGGCTTGAAGACTTGCCTAAATAAAAAGGTCTCAAGGCCTTGCTTAAAAGTTTCCAGGGAGGAGGCAGTTCTTAACTCAAATAGGAGAGAATTCCATAATGTCTGTGCCACTATGGAGAAGGCCCTATTTCTTGCTGCCACCCCTTGCACCTCCCTGGGCGGCGGCACCCGTAGAAGGGCCTTCTCCGATGACCTGAGGGGGCAGGCCGGATTATAGGGCAGTAGGCAGTTTCTCAGGTATCCTGGTCCCGAGCTGTATAGGGCCTGAAAGGTCATAACCAACACCTTGAATTAGGCTCGGCAACAAAAGGGCAGCCAATGCAGTCACCGGAGACGTAGCCCAACAGAGTGAGTGTTCCTGTACAACCGTGTCCTCCAACCTTTTTCAGTCCATGGCCTGGCAGACTATTTTTCTGGGTTCCCACGGCCCAGCAGGTCAGCCGCTTGCACATGACTATCCCCACTAGTTCCTTCCTTTCTGCTGTTTCTCACCCACCCGTCTCCAACTTTGCAGGCTCTGCGGCCTGTTCCCTAACAGCCCACGGCCCAGTACTGGGCCACAGCCCGGTGGTTAGAAACCTCTGCTGTACAACATTATTTCAAAGGACAGGCCTACACAGATTGAACTGTCCTAACCCATACTTTTATGTAATGATATAAATCCTGAGGTGCAGCTTTAGTATATAGTTTTAATAAAATAACAATAAGAAATATAATGTGTGTCTATGTGTTTGCAGTTATTCAAATGAATTATACTGCCCATATCTTGGTGAGACCAATCATATCATAGCTATTATCATCATCATAATAACAACAACAATGAAATCAGGTATGCTGGCTGATAAAGGAAGGAAGAAAAATAAGATAGAGGGAAATATTCAAGGTACTTAACAATTATGCTGGAGAACAAAGGGAAGTGGGGACTGGAGTAAAGGAACAGCAGAAGAAAGTCAGGCAAGGGGAAAGCTAAGTTGGGCTGAAAGGCAGAACAAGGAAGCAAGGAAGCTGAAATTTATGTTATAAAGAGTTGATAATTCTGGTACAGGTTTCATATAAATACTGCATATGTAGTGTGACTACATATTATGTTACGCCTTTTATCAAACCTGTACAAGAAAAATTCAAGATATCCTTGGGAGAAAAACCAGAATTGAAATGTGAAATCCTGAAAATAGCAAGGTACAAATCAAACAGAAAAACAGATTTTATTTTTATTTATTTTAACATATTTTTAACTCGCCTTTCTCCTTGGAAAGGACCCAAGGCAGCTTATAATACCAGAAGATAGTACTGTATACAAAAATTGATGGAGAGTCGGTACATCACAGTTCATAAGAAACTATTACTAAAATATTCAAAGATAATGACAATCGATAGAAGGTAGCACGATCAGAGAGATCAGAGAGATCCAAGAGAGTAAAAATATGGGTACAGTATTTCTACAACAGAAGTCAAAGCAATGTTGAATTAGCCTAATAAAAAAAATCCCCATATTGGGTCTGTTACTCAGGGAAAGCTAGGTTGAAGAGGAAGATCTTTGTCTGCTTGCAGAAGAACATCAGAGATGAAGCATGTCTGGCCCCTTGTGGGAGGGAGTTCCAAAGTTTAGGAGCAGCCACAGAGAATGCCCTGTCTTGTGATCTCACCAGACACGCCTGAGAAGGCGGTGGGACTGAAAGGAAGGCTTCTCCCGCAGACCTTAACATCTGAGCAGGTTCATATTGGGAAATATGGTCCTTGAGGTAGTCTGTGCCCAGGCCATTTAGGGCTTTATAGGCTAAAACCAGCATTTTGATTTGAGCCCGGTAGCTGATCGGCAGCCAGTGGATTTGTTTTAAAAGGGGTGTTATGTGCTCCCTGTAACCAGCCCCCGTCAGCAATCTGGCTGCTGCATTTTGAACTCATTGGAGTTTCTTCAGGCTTTCCCTCGGTAGACCCACATAGAGTGCATTATAGTGGTCCAGTCAGGAAGTAACTAGGGCATGTATCACCGTGGCCAGATCAGATGTCTCAAGAAATGAGCATAGTTGGTGAACTAATCTCAATTGCGCAAACACACTCCTGGCTACTGCTGAGACCTAGGTGTCGAGGCTCAAGGACAAGTCCAGGAGCACCCCCAGACTTCGCACCTTCTTTTTCAATGGCAGAGTTATCCCATCAAGTACTGGCTGCATCTCTACATCCTGATGTCCAGCTGCTCTTAATGACAAAATTATATTACTGCTATGATTGGCAAAACTATGTTCTCCTTGATATCTGGCACTAAGAGTAACATGCCCTGCTACTTAAAGCAGTCTCTGGCTGTGTATAATTTAACAATACCGGCTACACATTGTCATCTTTTTTACTGGCTAGTTTTCATTCTTTGTCTATCTAAAGTTCTAAACTATCAGACATCCCCAATTTCTGACATGGCACTAATGGTAGCTCCTACAGTATTTCTGAAAGCAAAGTTGACAATTTTAATTATGTCTATGTTACTATGATCTTTGTCCCAGATGCCTATCATTACTTAATCTACATCAGGCATGTCCAAAGTGTGACCCTCCAGATGTTCTTGAACTGCAACTCCCAGGAGCCCTTGCCAGCATAGCTAGTGCTAGCACAGATAATGCTAAAGGCTAGCATAGGTAGTGCTGAAGGCTAGCACGGGTAGTGCTGAAGAACATCTAGAGGGCCACACTTTGGACATGCCTGATCTACATAATCATTAAGAGATGAAATTACTCAGGTGTATCTACTGCACTGACTTGCAAGAGTGGAGGCCAATGAATGCATTCATATGAACTGGCCCAACATTCTTCTGCTTCTTCAAACTCAGCATTTCTGTCACAGGCCTACATAATCCCAAGGCTGATTTATAATGATCGAATACAACAAAGATGCCTCCAGACCTTTAGATTGAAGCTAAGTATTACAGTACATTCGTGAGTAATAAGTTGTGAGTAATGCCATGCAGTTCAAAAAGTAACCTCTGAACAGGAGATATGAACAACTTGTTTCCATGACATACAAACAGCTAGAATTGTTTTAATCCTTTGATAGCTACCTTAATGGTTCTGAAGTAAAAAAAAAAGGGGGGGTGGGGGATAGTAGAATGGTATTACTTAACTTGCATGGCTTAAGTTCCATACTGCACGAATTCTGCAGACTAGAAGCAGAGAGGTTAGGGCTAGAAATGTAAAATTAAGAGAACACCGAAGTATAGTCTGATATGTTCTTAACTCCTGTAATTAGACAACACTTGCACACGTGAAACAAATTCCTGGTCTATATACTCATAAAGATTAATAACAGATGCTCAGTTCTGGAAGGAATTAATTGCTAAAAGCAATCAAGGACTATGTCAGAACATGTACTGCTCCTTTTTTAAAAAAAAAGTATGCACATGACTGAAGAAGGAATGGAAAGATCTCTAGGTTAGCTAATGCCTGTCTCATGTTTTAGTGAGGAAGCTGCACTGACAGAGGTGGTTGTGATTCCATCAGCCTATAGTCAGTCTAAAGAAACAAATTATGCAAAATAATAATAATAAGTTATGCAAAACCCAGGGCACCGCATTAAATCTAGAGATATAAATTTAGCTCCGTCTGCAGTGTGTCTCTGTTTTCATCTATTACTTCCTTTAGAGGTGAAACTCAAAACTTACAATATTTTGTAGAAGTTCCTTTCTTTCAGTAATGCAACTTAAAAGGTGAAATTAATATATGAGAGAGACTCATTACATGCAAAGCAAGATAGTTACATGACTTCAGAGTGGATAGAGTGGGACACATTGAGCCTAGAATCTTGTACCTTTTCACAATATTCTAATTATCTGAGAAAGTGGATTTGGAGTTTTCATGAGCTGTAAGCCCTAATCATCAGAATTATGATGAATCACACCTTGAACTATCTTGCTTTGCATGTAATTAGTCTAGCTCATATATTAGTTTCACCTTTCAAGTTGTTTTACTGAAAGAAATGAACTTCTTCAGAATATTCTAATTTTCTTGAGTTTCACTTGTACATACACTCAAGCAGTAAAAATGTGTAAAAGAGGCAACTACAATACTGTAATTGCTCATATTATAAATTGGGGTGGGGATGGGTGGATTAAAAAGTGCAGCTTAGCCAAGGGGAATGAGTTACAGATAAAGAGATATGAATGGGCACATATCCCATTTCTTTCTTTACATTTTGAATAGTTATTCCATGCCTACAATGGCATTTCACCCTATCTAATCCAAAGCATTTCTCCTCCATCTTCACATTCACTCAACAAATTTCTGATTTTATGTACAAATCTATACTGTTACCTTAGTAAACCTTCGTCTATTTTACGATGTTGCTTCAAAATGCTAATCTAATCGCAATGGGCATCTTACTAGAATTCTGCAATGCAGCACCAGGAAGAGACGCCACTCCCTTGACAAGGAAACCCATCCTAATCCCTCTTCAAAGTAATAATTGGACCTACTTTAATTAGATCTGATAGCAGCAGAGGCTCAGAACAAGAAAGGCACAAGGCAACCTACTATAATGTTCTGTTTGCAGAATTATCTTTAAACAGAAGCCACCTTAATTTGATCGTCGGCACAGTCCAGCCAGAGTTGCACACAGTTAAGGTTCTCTCAACCAGAATCCTGTTGGTTATTTACACCAACCTAAATGTAACAGTGCAAATCATACTAGCTGAACTGCTCATTCACCAACACACATGAACTCCTGGGGCTGATGCGTGACAAGTGGCAGCTGCAGCTTACAGCGTTGTACTTATGCCTGCGTAACTGACCCATAAGATTGAGGGCACTGTGTTTAACTTCTGAGTTCTGTCCTGTGAAAATATAAATGCATTAAGAGCCATCTACTCAGGAAGGTAGTGCTTGAAAAGAACACCTGCGGAACTTATTTAAAATACAGTATATACGTACATATCAAGACACGTAAGAGCAAGTCAGACGGAAGAGGTGGAGTTGATCTACATAAAACAGAATAGTGAGTCTGAAGTGCCACAACACTTTAGTCTTTCTTTCTGGTATGTTTGCTCAAGCTAACATGGTGACTTCTTTGAAAATGTCTACCTAAAACCAAAAGCTCATTTTCTGTTCTCTACTTGAACATCTTACTGCTAAGTGTTTCACTGCTGCCAGGATTACCGGTAGGTTCATCTTTATGTGAAAAAAGCCTCTTTCTTCAGTAAAAATAGGATTACTAGAGTCCTTCTCCTGGGTAGAATGTTTATCTTCCCTTTCCAAAGAAAAAGCAGTAGTAAGCTGTTTTGTGAAAAGAACGGCATGCAAAAACAAGCCGTATGCAAAGAATCTTCATCTGTTTTCTTGAAAGTCTGTCCTGTAGCGATGTAAGGCCTGACACTTAGTAATATTTTGTTTCTTTCAGAGATATAGCTAGAGGCAACCAACATGTTGCAGCACATGCTGGCACTGCTGCTTCTCATATCTTCAAGGAATGCATTCAAGTCAGATCCTGATTGCCTGTAACGTGTTTTAACATCACTGTGGCACAGCGTGTGCCAACACTTGCCCTCCGGCCTGGCACTCCAAACCTCCGCAGTGGAGGACTGCTTTGGCTTAAGGCTCAAGTTTTAAAAAACTTTCCCCACCTCACATTCTTTTCCTGTTCCTCTCCCATTTAAAAAAAAAATCTGGCTGCTCACATGGCTGTACTGGTTGCATGAAATCATCCTAGATGCTAAATTCGCAGTGCTGTATGTCACTTCTTGTGGGCACCCCTTCCTGCTCTTATTGGGCAAGGCTATTGGTTCCCCACACATGCATTGCTCATGAAAGCAAAAGGAAATATCCCCTTGGACTTTCAAAGGGCCACAGACTGGTTTCTAACTCTTAGCTTCTAATGCACTTCTAAACAAATCCTAACCTCTGCTCCGAGTTGAATGTAGTTTAAGTAGAACACTTTATGCTGCCTTCGGCTTCCTGGGTAACATTCCTAGCCTTTTCAATCCTATTCCTCTAATGTCATGCCAAGAAGAGTGCACAATAGTCCAGGTGTGCTCTCGTCCTTTTTACTATGTGAAGCGGTTTCCTGTCTGTATTCCATTATTCTCCAATTGGCACAAAATAGTTGAAAGACTGGAGTTCAGTGTTCCGGCAAAGTTTCTCTCTGCCAGTGTCTAACCATAAATTGAATATTTCCCCCC
>JAIOUR010609759.1:0-21593 GCA_020711275.1 Calotes versicolor
TGCTTGCTTGCTTGCTTGCTTGCTTGCTTGCTTGCTTGCTTACTTACTTACCTTATGTACCGGACCACCCACTCCATAGCTATGTATACCAGATGTTAGCCATGTCAGCAGAGGTTAAAAGAGTTCCAAAACATATTGTAGTGTAGGTTTACTTCAGTTGTCAGAGGGACACAATGTCATGTTTTCAGATTTAGCACTCTGTGTCCATTTTGTATTCAAAATAATATATATGCTGATAGAATAACTGCAGAAAAGTTATTAATTTTGAGTAAAATAATAAATAATTATACAGTATAAATAATTATAGATAATAGGTAATCATATCAGTATAGGTTAGCTGGTTAGTTTTCTTACAGTGCAGTCCTCTGTGATTACTCTAATGAAATCCTTGCTGAACTTGACAGAGCTTATTCCCTGGAAGATATTTATAAGTTTCTATTGGCTTTAGAAGTTATTAAACGGTTGGTTCATTGTTAACTATAAAGTATATTGTTCATGCCTTGTAAATGGACTGTCATGATGGAAGCAGATTTTTATTAAAACGTACTTTGTAGGTGAAGCATGAACTGTGCTGTGTTCATTTATGAAAAAAAGGAAAAATGAATTAAACGACCTCACTCTTCAAATGCAATAGTATGCGCACTTGAAAGGATTAAAGATTGAAGCAATTGAAAATACCTGATTTGTTTTTAAGTTACTAGGCTTGTTCTTATAAAATTGCCAGCTGTCATTAATATTTGATAATTTAAAAGAATGTGTTTGGCATTTTACAGTGAAGAAAGCATGAAATCTGATATTACTGTATTGAACTGTTGGAAAGAGCAGCCTCACGTTTTTCTTTCCTTTCAATAACCACATGATGGCGCACAAAAAAAGGAAGATGAAAGTTAACAGTATTTGTAGCTTTGGAGTAATAATATCCACACTATATTAGTTTGCATTACAGCTGATTTTTTTTTGTTCAGGTTTAACTAATAAACCTAAACAAAAAAATAATCAGCTGTAATGCGAATGTTGCCATAGCCATGCCACAGTTTGGACAGTTTTCAAATTTACTACAGTGTTCTGGAGAGCTCCTGCAGAACTCTAAACGTAAAAAAAAACAAAAAACCTTATAGTGCTACAGTAAATTTGTAAGCAATTTATTACAACACCACCTGTCAAAGAAGTAATGGCAGAGACCTTGGTGAAAGAGAGAAGTTGCTTGCCCCTTGAGGATATAAATGTTGCCTTACCATAAGCAGAGGCAGAACCCACAGCAGAGCAAACCTGGTAGGAGATGGATTATGAGAATGAGGAGATCAGGGAGATGAGTCCTGGCACTCTTGTAAGAGAGAAAGAGGACCTGGAGAAAGGAGCCCGTGGGGGATGCCAAGGGTGACTTCTCAGAGACATGTTGGGCTGATGAGTCCCCAGAGGAAGATTTGACTATATATTTTAGATCTTTAAATAGGGATCTTGGTGTAACTATGGCCCCCGAATGTAATGGGAGAAAGTTTCAAAACCTCCATCCATCATTCTGGGTGGAGAATATGCCCCGCCTAGAGAGGCGAATGAGGACAGAGGGTAAAACCAGTGATAAAGCGAATTGGGGATAGGTGGGCAAGAGACTAGACTCGGACAGTCGACTAGTGAACTCAATTAGATCAGAGGGCTCTAAGTGGAATGAAAGATCTGTTGATTGTTAGCCTTCTCCAACTTCTCATTTAGCTTGAACTTCCATGCTTGGAGTTTTCAAAGCAGAGAACAGAGGATGAATGTGTCACTGAATAGGCTGGGCTGGCAGGGCTCACAAGCCTACAGTGAACCCCAGCAAAGTCGCGGTTCACTTACCGTGGTTTCAGTCTTTGCTGTTCTCCCCGCTCCCCGATAACATTTCCCCATAAATGTGTCTCTTTTTGGCCTGTGGGGCCTTTGGCTGGAGGGAGCAGTGGCAGCAGCGACTGGCCTCCAGGGAGGTTGGGTGCAGCTGTCAGGGGGCTCTCTTCCTGCCTGCTGCTGCTGCTGCCAGTCTCGCCCATGCCTCTCCAAAGGCCATCAACTGAATGGCTGGACAGACATTCCCTGGACGCCACGCTCCCCGGATTGCGACTTCTCCAGCAGCATTGGCTGCCGTGCACATGCGCATCGCCCCCTCTTCCCACTCTCCCCAATTTTAACCTGATTCGCGGTTTTCACAATTTGCAGGGGTTCCTGGAATGTAACCAGGGGGTTCACGGTATAAACCTTTTAGCATTTGGGCTCCCAATTCTTGGATGAGCAGTGAAAATAGTGTTTGTTTTCTCCTATTGTTTGTACAGTATCGTGTTTGAACAGAGTCATCTTACTGTTTAAAATACTTCTCCCTCACCGCAAAAAAAAAGACATTCATATCAAGAAAGAAATTTTCATCTGTGCTTGGAACACAACTTAATCGAATTAATAAATTAAACAATTTATGTTGACACATTCTGTATATCTAAGGTCATGTACTCACAGGATGTAATTGCAGAGCCTTGTTTGAGTGTAACAAAAATATGGTCTTAGACAGACTAAGGCTTAAGCTTATGAACTCTTAAAGTTAATTTGAGATTTTATCGAGTTAACAATAAGTTAACCTGGATGACCATTAACTTTGATAACGATAATGCTTGGCAAAAATGTGTCAAGTTAAAGTTAATGATAAAGTAACCTTATTGTTAACTTTTAAACTTTGATAACCCGATAATTACCTACAACCCTGCTCTTTCCTTTGTTTCTTTCGTTTTGGTTGTGAATTCTGTATTGAGTTCATATACAGTTTGTCATTATTTCGCAAGCCCTGTTTAGTCTGACCTATGATTTAGGAAAGCAAACTAACTTTAATTCATGGTATATAATCTTTTTTTTTGTTTCCCAAAATCTATTTGGTATTGGCCACTATTTCTGGTTTTGACATAATGGCAAACTGGTTGATTGAAACCAGAAGCAGAACCTTTGGATCTCCTACACCTCTGCTGGAGAAGTGACATTTGAGCCTCATATCTTGTACAAACACAGTAATACTAAATTATAATTTAGCATTATGTCTGAACCAGATCATTGAATTTTATAACACAGTCATGGGTTTGGTTTTGAACTAATTGAATGTTCTGATTACATTTCTATTTTATAATCAATTTGAAGACTCACTAAATGATGGCAGATTATTTTTGATGATAGAATAGTGTTTGAGAGTTTAGACAGGCTGGGTCAGGACAGAAGACAGCAGATGGCAGGATGAATGAAGACGAAAGTAGATCAGGCTGTGATGATTCATATCCTGCTTTGTTGTCACTACTTGTTGAAAGTGCATTGGAATTATTATAGAAGCTTGAAATTCTAGGTACATTTCAGATAATCAGGAAGGTTTTTGGTTGACCAAAAATAATGACTCCAATAATCTTTACTTATTGCTAAATTATTCTGAATTTCTTCATTGACAAGTCGCTACTTTTGTTCTATGTGGTACAAAAGAATTTCTAGGGAATGGTTGAGATAATGTCATAGAATTAACCCACTTCAGGACAAAAATTGCATAATTATCTTAACATTTTACTTTCCTTGTTAATTTTACTTATATTGGATACATGCCCATAATTTTAAATTGTACAGTGTTTTGTTATAAATAAATAAAGAACTAATTTCCATGAATACAAAGAGACCTATAACATTCAGGAAAAATATAAGCCATCACTTCCCAAGGATGGCACTCAAACAAACTTTGTGTAAACTGATTGAAGGGGTCTAGGGAATGTAAGACAAATGGGCTAAAGATGGAATGAACAGCATCTGTACAGGATAACACAGGTTACAATGTATGCAGTGTTCCTTATACAGTACTCTCAGTCTAGGAAAATTGGACAAAATGAATAATCTTTACTTGTTGCTAAATTATTTAGTAATTGATTGAATTATCTCTGTTCTTTCTCCTGTCAGCAACATATAGTGAATCTGTCAGGATTTGCTTATTTCTTAATGAGGTCAACTGGGCATAAGATTCTGTAGTTTGCCTGGTTTTCTAATTTTAAGTATTCCAAGATATCTTTTGGATGTTGAAACTCATGGTTATGTTATTTAAAAAATTAACCCAGTGAAGCGTCTTTTTTTTTTTTTCAGGATAAGGAGCCTCTTCGGATTATACCACTAAAAGAGGTTCATAAAGTCCAGGAATGTAAACAAAGGTGAGAAGCTGAAGGTTCAAAAACTGTAAAGGTAATATATCATCTTTAACTGAAACAAGAAAGTCTATCTACAAATGATCTGTCACAGTTTAGTACGCTTTTTACAGGCCTGTGGTAGTGAAGGCCACCCTTTTGATGAAATCATCAACCATTGGATTAACCTAAATTGCTACTATCTCATCACCATAATAATTACATACCATCATGTTATTCAAGCTTATGGCAACCTTTTTAGGGTTTTCTACTTAAAATAGTTTGCTGTTTCCTTCTGGAGGAGTTGTGGCCCCATGTACAGGTGAAACTTTAAAAAAATAGAATATTTTGCAGAAGTTCATTTATTTCAGTAATGCAACTTTATTTCAGTAATGCAACAATGCAAGGTGAAACTAATATATGAGAGACCCATTGCGTACAAAGCACAATTGTTACATGTATCAAGACAGTGATTAGAGTGGAACACTTTGAGCCTAGAATCTTGCACCTTTTCACAATAGTCTAATTAGAGATTGGGGGTTCAGGGTTCTCATAAGCTGTAAGCCTTAATCATCAAAATGATGACGAATCACGGCTTGAACAATCTTTCTATGCATGTAATGAGCATCTCATATATTAGTTTCACCTTTTAAGTTGCATTATTGAAATAAATGAACTTTTGCACAATATTCTGTTTTTTCAAAGTTCACCTGTAGCTTGCCCACAGCTATAGAGGCTGGCTTTTACCCAGGTGGACAGTGGGGTATCAGACTTCTGACCCTTGGTACTCTGGGTCACTGAACTATCCAGTAAATGCCAGTATATCATACCAGAACAAAATGAGGACCTCTAAACAAAAGATGGGTAAAATTATAAAGTGTGGAGCCAGGAATACTAATAGGCTTTGCAGAGTTGAAACAGAGTTTTCCCTTACTAAGAGTTATACACCTCGAGGAATCTATCAATCTTACTTTGATGCATAGATAAACTCGATTAAAAGGGATGTTGATGTATGTATGATCTGTGATGGTAATAGGGTAATAGGGTAATTTCTATTCCAGTGTTATAAGAAACAGATTTTGAAATAATATTCTAAATTATTTCTTACTTCTTGAATTTGTCATGGTAAGCCTGAGTCCATGGCTACTTAAGCCTGACAGGGTGAATCTGGGGGAAAGTTGTCAACAGGAGAATAGCTTATTGGCATCTAGTGACGTTTCTAAGCGCACCCGGCTGTTGCCTTCACCTTTTCTTATCATTTGTCTGTGCCAAGAAGCTGGTGAGGGCACAAGTCAGTCAGATCTGGACTTCAATTCTTGGAAGTGAGGCATCCTTTTGAAAGTTGTCAAGGAGTTGTGCCCAGACAGTCTCTGTTGGGAACTTTGCAACAACTATCTCAGTTTCAAGGATAGCTAAATAACAGGATTTTGCCCACTTAAGTGGTCTGAATAAAATAAAAACTGGAATGAGAGAAGGATGTCTCACAGGGTCATTACAATGCTGAAACTATTGTAGGGGGTGGTGGGTGAGTATTAATTATAATTTCTCTACACATTTCTGTAGAATATGACTTTTTTCAAAAGTACCCTTTAACTATGTAGTGTTACCTGAAAGCACAGAGCCCATGTCTCAGAAGAAATATATGTGTTGATTTAAAAGACCTGTAAATAGTTACATGTTTCTTTATGTTTTTCAGTGATATCATGATGAGAGACAATCTTTTTGAAATTGTAACAACTTCTCGAACATTTTATGTACAGGTAACTCTTTAAGGATAATGTGCTTTTTTATTATTTCCAGTATTAAGTCAAGACCACAAACATTTGTATGGACTGCAACTTTCAGTGCAGTCTTTGAGAAAAGTGACATATACAAAAATGGGAGGGAGAACCAGTTTTTATATGATAAATATTTGTATATCAACCCAACCTTTATTTAGGATACTGTGTAAAAACCATTATTTCATTAGTCAAAAAACATAGAAGGCACGTGGCAAGTTCTCACATCAGTTTTGTGCATATTGCAACTTAGCTGCTTATCTGTTTAAAAATATACTATTACCTTTTTCTCAGGCAGACAGCCCAGAGGACATGCACAGCTGGATTAAAGCAATATCTGGTGCAATAGTAGCACAGCGGGGACCTGGAAGATCAGCAGCTTCTGTATGTTTTTTAAAGAATTTTAAGTTACATTGTTTTGATAGTAATAAGTACTGTATATACCTTTTGTTTGTTTGTTTGTTTCATTCACCCTCTATTCACTCGTTGATCTGGAGTAACACCCTTGCATGCATTACAGATTGCATAGGATCTTGCATTTCTTATTAATAGCTGACCTTAGCAGTATTTCTCTCTGTGTGTTGTCTGACTCTTTTACATTGTCCTAATGTTCCATGCATCTCTTTGGTTGGACAGTTATTGCAATTTTATATTATTTGGATATACAATGAAATCTGTCAAAAGTATCTCATGATATTGGCTGAGGTTTTTTTAAAAAACTTTTGATACTGTCAACTTGATTTCAAATAGTTTGATGGACTTGTTCAAATTATGTTGAGTTTTCTTAAATGTTCTATCCATAATCCAAACTTACCTTCCGTGGTATAGTGAATAGAGAGATGGACTGGGACTTGGGAGTCCTGGATTTGAATGGCCATGGAAACTCACTGTTAGAACTACTCTTTAATTATCTTTCTTACATTTAAAAACCTTTTAGGGTCACTGTATCAATTCTGATGTGATGTGCAACACGCATGCTTTCCAGACTTGAAGAGGGTGTTGATAGCTTCATGATAGCTTCCTGAGATGATTAAATCTACATTTTGCTTTTGGACAGCTTGAATCACAGATCTGACTTCACCAGATTATATCTGTACTACTGAATGCTCAGTCTTCATAACATTGGCAATATGTTTAAAAAACTTGCTCCGTTCTTTTGCTCCTGTTGCAAGGAGGAGGATTATAGACATTTTATTTAGTTGCTGCAACATACAATGTTTGGAAATAACTGTGTTCTGGATAAGAGAGACTATACCAGCAAACATTTCTCCTCTGTTTCTCTGTCTGTATGTCTGTAATCTTTGTGGTGAGATAACTCAACTAGTCAGCTGTCTTTCTTTGTCTCCCTCTTTTTCTCACTTTCCCTCCTTTTTTCAAGTTTAGGTTACTCTAATCTTAGCTTTGCACTGTGTTCCAGATGCGGCAGGCCAGAAGGCTGTCGAATCCTTGTATACAGAGGTATACATCAAGAACTGGTGAATGCAGCATGTATGTGGGCTCTCATGTAAACATGCCACATTAACACAGGACTGAAATTCCAGAACATTTATTAACACTGTGTACAATGATAAGGTTAATCCTGTGGTTTCTTCTATTTATTATAACCACCATGGAATTACTAACATGCAAAATCCTCCCATTGGCATTCAAGCTTCTCTTTTCAAACCTTTCATTCTGTGTACAATATATTTTAGGAATGCCAGACATTCACACAGTGCTAAAAATTCTGTTCACATTCTGTATGTGCTTATTTTACTGACTACATCGTTTTAGTAGGAAATATTAGACAAATTAAACTTGGCTTAATTTGCATGAGAGTTCATATTTCCATTTTATCATTATTTAAAAGGGCTAACTAAAAGCTACTCAAGAACTGAATGGTCAGAGTGTACACATACATGTGCACTGAAAATGTCTTGAACTGATTTGCATGGCTTTTACAATAGATATGCATGGGATCATTAGTCAAGATGTAGGGGCTGTTACAGCTTGCAACCTGTATGTTAATCAGTATACAATGGCTATATAAAGAAATAAAGTCTTTTAGTCTATAATAAGTAGGCATAAACACAATGTATATATTATTATACAGGTATCAATAAGACCTTTAAAGTGCTATCCAGTGTTGGTCCAACTTTGGATCAGTTTAAAACTTATATAAATGTTTACTTATATAAAAGTATTCACTTCAGAAAAGAAGCTCTAACTGTAGGTTTCGACTTTTGCCATTGGAATTAATTCACTTTTGGGAACTCATTTTTCTTGTGTTTAAGCACATTTGTTTTGTTTACTACTACAAAATGAAACATACACATTTCACTTTCTGTGTTCTCTAAAATTATTCATTTAGGTAGTTCAAGTAGTATTCATGCTTTTTTATGCTCATCGAGATGCACTTACTTACTGATCAGTGTAGAATTTAAGACAAACTGATTCTAATAGCAAGCTTGGCAACAGCATTTCCCACCGATTATTTCTGTAGTAGAAATTGACATTTTAATATCTGTACCTCCAGTTCATGTTATTGTAGTGGGCAATAGTGTGAGAGCACTTGTTTAATCTGGGAAAATATGTGGGGATAGATAGAATAAAACCACTTCTCTCATGAACATTTAACAAATGCATTCTGGAATGATTTAATACTGATGGCTTCTACTTATATAAACATGATAGCAAAGCAGTGCTAATACCTTCAGTACTCAGTTGAATTGTTGAAGTAATATTTTGGAAGAACTGTTACAGAATAACTCAATAATTAGGGTTATCTTGACTAGCAAACTAACATGAGACAATGGTATATAGACACGTCTTGCATTCTTTCATCAGAACATTCTCTGCTGTGCTGCAGTATGATACACTGGTGGCATAGTAAGATTACTGCTGTAGAAATTAATCTGATGCAGCTTTTAAAAAGCTTTTTGCTCAGGTAGATACTTACCGTTGTTTTCCTGTCTACACCATTAGAAAAAACTATTTGGTATTCAAGGGTAGTTGTGTTATTCTTTAACTATTAAAATATATAAAATTAGTTGTCATTTAGCAGCTGTGCTTTAATGTAATATCCTAAGATAGTTACTATTTTACTAGAAAAACATCAATAATGCTATTGTCCAGATTTCTTAAAACACACAGCTGAAACACAGAATGCATCAATAGTTGCAACTGATATTGTAAACAATTTATAATTTACTACTTGATGGATTGATTACCTTTATAGGAGATTTTGGCCAAAATCCTGTTGCATAGCTATGCCTGTGTAGCTTAGTGTTAATGCAAATTGGCGCGAAGCCAGTACAGTAGATGTGTACAGTTAGTTGTGCAATGCAAACTGCCTGAGCATAAACTAAAGTATAACTTTGCATTATGCCAAGTACAAAAGGATTTCTGCTATTGATTCTGTTAGGTGTACATTGGTACCTTGATTTACAACCGGCTCGACTTACAACCATTTCGAGTTACAACCCACAGTGGTTGCAAAAAAATCTCTCAAGACTTACAACCACAATTTTGACATACAACCAAAAAGACACAACATTTTAATTGTTTTCACTTTTCCCCCTTCAGCTAACTGTTGGTCAGTGAAGAGGCTGCTTCTCTGTAGCTCGTTCGCCCCCATAGTTAGTTTTGGAGAGAGACTATCTAGTATTTTAGGTTTCAAAAATATATCCTCCCCTGCCAAAATCAGATGCATTAACTGCTTTTAGATTAGTTCCTGTGGGTTCAAACTCGATTTAAGACCATCATCCATATACAAATTAAGTTTGTAAGTTGATATACCACTGTATTTCTCATAGTAATGTATAAATCTAAAAGCCACTTGTACCAATTAATAGCATTTCAAGGGAAGCATTGTTTTGACTTAACACCAACTCGAGTTAAGACCATTCTCTAGTTGTGGTCGTAACTAGAGGTACCACTGTATTCTTATGACACCCTAGCTGAGATTTGTTCATTTAATTATGCTTCTTTTTTAAATGTGAATACACTGTGCTATAACCTTTGGGACTAATTTTATTTTGGAATCAGTTTTTAAACTAGACTTTATGCCAGAGGAACATTCTCAGAAATTTTCAAATTCTTAAAGTACGTCTTCAATAGTAATTTTGTTAATTTTATTAAAATAAAAATAATTATAATTATAGTGCTAAATTTAATTTATGCTAGTAAACATCAAATGATGCCACACTAGACTCCAAGGGCCATACCTGGCTGTTTCAGCTTGCAATTATATGCTGTATACTCACAGTCTTAACATTTTGCTGCTTTGGAGATGCATCTGCTTTCTGCTCTTATGCCTTGCTTTGTTGTTCCCTCTTTGATTTTTGTTCCCTTTTAGCATGCAATTAATGACTCACTTAATCTGACCAGTGATCCTCCTTTGCAGGAGCATTCCGCCTGTTCTTCAGAACCCAACTGTCCTGCAGAAACAGCAGCAGCCACCTCACATTCCACAACCACTCACAACCCCATTGTGGTCCAAAACCTTAACAGCAGATCCCTTGTCTTGGAGAAACGAAGATTTCACGAATCTTTTACCAAGGCCAAGCCAGGGAGCTTCAAGATCCAGGCTGTCCCTTCAAGAGACCCAACTTCCAAAGTGACTCTACATGGCCTGTTGGAATCCCAAAATAAAAATGGCACTCAGGAACAAGATCCTGGCCCAGTGGATCTGGATGATGCAAGCCTTCCAGTCAGTGATGTGTAATAATAGAAGAGTTCGGAGTATGATGGATTAGTTTTTGGTCCTTGAATTTCCTTGCTCAGACTTTTAGCCAAAGATGACTATGGGATGAAAGAATAAAGAATGAAATGTTCATTATGTAGACCTGTATGTGTGTGCATACATTCAAATATGTGTATGTTTATATAGTCATATGCTGCCTTTTACTATCAGAGTGGACCTTTCTGCTTTTCCAAAGTATGAAGATAAATCTTTAATGGGTAGGGGCCAAAATACGATTCAATCTTTATTGTTGTCAATAAGCAAGGTACCAGCTGCTTTTCATCCGTTTGGGAGAAGTAAGTAGCCTCTTAGTGCTACAACGAAAGAATATTAGCATGTGACTTGGTAATACTGTAAATCGGGCTGATCTACAAGTTAGACATTTTCTAAAAACACTGGCACAGCCCTTCAAATATATGAATATATGAATAAAGGGTCTATTATAGGATCAAGATCACAGAATCTTATGCCTAATGCAATATAATGCACTTTTCCTGTATAAAGAGAGTTTTCATGCAAAAAGACCCCCTCACCCATCCATCCATACACTCAAAATAGTGTTACTGAGTTGTCTGAAATGTATGTTTTTCTTATTTGATACACAGACTTTCAAGCTATTTGCATGAGCTGTGTAAGACCTGGCATTAAGACTACTTGTGGTGCATTTCAGACATTATAGATAAATTTATTAATTTACATGAAGTATCTTTGCATACAAAATGCGTTCTTAAAAGCAAGGGCCACAGATCACTTACACTGACATAATATGTGGACTTAATTGGAACTTCTTTGTAGTTTTTCTATAATCACTGCCCTATGGAATCCAGCTCCCTCAGAATTCCAGGTATTTGGTGCTGTGAAACCTATATGAGAGTAATACAGCTATTTTGAATATTAAGCCTATTTTTATGCACTCCTAAAATCAAACTATAACTTTTGCACATTTGGATATTAATGGACCACCACAAATAAATAAGAGTGTTATGTGATTTTTTTTAAAATTAGGGAGAAGGGAAACTGGACTACTAAATGTTTTAAAGATTTATCAAAATATTTTATATTAGGCTTTAAGGAAACTAAATGTTTAGTCTGTTGTCTAGGAATTGTTATTTTTTCCCTCTCTGTGACATTTTTTTCTTTTGTAAATGGCTACCATTTCATATTGGGGTCAGTAAAAGACTGAACAAATTTTCTTTTATTGTGTTGACTGGTACTGAAATGTTCACTCATGCAATTGTGGCCTGTAACTTTTGGTGCACTAAATTTATTAAAGTGCCTGTGGGGTTCTTCCTTCTCAATGTGTTAAATGTGTGAGGGCTAGATGGATACTGAATTTTGCTTTTGTGATAATTGAACCTTGAGGTGAAATTGCATTGTATAGTATAGTTCATGTATAAGATGATATGCTAAAATTGCCAGCCTACTGGTATGAGCTGTGCACTGTGGTCTTTTTTAAAACTGGATTTTTGTTGAGGAGTTTCAGTGATTCAAAAATAAAAGGTTTAAGAAGCTGATACTGAGAATTTGATCAGAATGAGCATGCACTATTTTGTAGTTAGGGTGTGGAAATGTTTGCTTTAATCAATAGAATTCTCAAAGTTGCACATGATGCTGCTTTATGCAATTCAGCTTTTCCACTTCGCAGTACTCTGGTCATTTTACATCTAATTTTTATAATGCTTGACAAAGCTGATAGGAACTGCAAGTAAAATCACACAAGTCTTTAAGTAAAATGTTCACTACTTCAGTGAAGCAAACAGACATACAGTTATGTTTTGTTGAGTTACGTTACATTCAATCTTTTCAGCTGAAATTCAGTGCAATACTCTTAACACCGAGTTTAAGTTATTGGAGATATACCTGCCCTAAAACCTCAGTTAGAATTTCTGTTTGGCTGAAGGTGTAATACACATTCTTGGGCTTTAGGGACAGTGGCATTGGACACTTCTAGTTCTTAATTAATAATTAGACTGTACAGACTTCCCAAAATAGCATTCGTTTCAAAGGAGATTAAAATAATTTAGCCACTGCCACTCTTTTTAAACCCTTGACGGTTATAAAATTATCTTGTGTCAGATTCTGGGAAAGGTAGTTTACCCTTATTCCCTATGCCATTTAAGAGCTTCAGGGAGATTTTATTTCAGTACGGTGTATAATAATTGGCAGTTACCTAGTTTGAGTGCCATAAATATAAAACGAAGACGTGTAGGGTAATAGGTGCAGCTCAGTTACATGTAATCTCATGTAAGTCCTGCTTTAACCTGTCTAAAGCCTCACAATAATGAGTAGTATTCGTATTTTAAGATGTGAAACTTTTGAAACTTCCTCCTTTGGTCCAATTCTGATGACCTTATAGCTAAATGAAGTGTGGGGGAATGTTTGCTCCTTCCATCGATGGACTAAAACTATTGATATCAATAGCCAGCACAGCAGCAGTGCATGCTGAAATCCCAACATCTTGGAGCACCATATATTCTTCATCCCAGTTGTAAGTGGTTTCTAGATTATAACTTTTTTTTTGTTCTTGTATATTGGCCTACAAATTATTTCTCCACAAAATACCTTAATTTAAATATATAATGTATAGCAGTTCTGCCTATGATCATTTGTGGAGTTTTACTCGAGGGGGGGGGTCTTGTTCTACTCCAGAACTTTAAAATGCTTTTGTCCTTCATTTTGCATTTGCATGCAAAATTATGAATAAAGAGGTACAACTGTTTTACCTCATTGATTCAGACCGAATCTTGCTTTTTTCCTGATGACATTATATCTCTTTATTATTTTTATTTTGTTCATTCTGTTGTATGAATTTCCACTATTGCACTCCTATTTGTCTCCCAGCAAGTTAAAAGATGGATCTTACGATCTGGGTTTTCTTTTTGGAGAAATCTGTTTCTTGAGAATTATTTTAAGATGACAACTCCTCCACTTCTTATCACTATTGCATTTACTGCAGTAATGTAGACAATGGTGCAACTGTTGCAAATTCAACTTGTAAGAAAATCAAAACCTCTGCTAGCCATATTGCAGGGATAACATCAATGCTGTATATGTATATATTATTATGGTTATTTTGGTTTCCAAAATTAAAAAATGAAACAAGAAAATAATGTTTGTATGGACAAAGCCAAAAGATAAAGCAGTAGCAGTGCCAATCTGTGGTGCTCTTGTTTTACACAGATCCAGCATAACAGCAGATTTTTTAACCCATAAGCTATAAATCATAAACATTTACAGATTTTGTAAGTTACATTTATTTGCCTTCTCAGTTACCCATGCACTAATAAGTTGAATATTATAACAAGTCTAATTTAGTAGCATACACATAGCCAGTGCATATTCAGAACCGTATTTTTAACAAATGTGTACTTTGTGGGAGAAGCTGAACTGAAATGTTTCTGTTGATGTACTTTGATGTAGTGTTACTTTTTTCTGGTTCTGAAACAGTTTCTACACTGCATGTTCGGTTTATTCTGTTTTGATATTGATGGTTTTCAATAACAAATCAAAACAAAGCAGCAACCTTATGGGGTCTTTTAAAATCAATCTTACATAGTTCAGTAGTGCAGGAAAATATTTGTGGTTGCTAAATTGTCAGGGTCTCTTATTTATCAGTACTTTTTAAATATGAAATTGATGACAATTGTTAAATTATTTTAAAACCTGTGGTGTTTTCTGTAATGTCACATTTGTTAATAAATAATGAAACATAATCCTATTAGATTACTACATTTAGTGAACTTCAAAAGATACATTTGAGAGTGAATGAAACTATTTTATATATCTTTTGTTCTTCCCTCTTAAATTCACAGGAAAGCAAATGAAGTTTTGAAAAATAAACAAAAGCAGTCTTGCAAAAACATTGCTGTCTCCAGTACAATGATCCTTTGATATCCCTGATCTTTTAAATGCATGGTGATACAAATATGGCACATCACATTATTGCCAACAAACTTACTCAAATGCTTACTCAGTTGCAACTACAAAAATATTATCCAACAAATTGCTACTTCCTGCTACCAAATATGCAGGTTTGCACATATGTACAACTTTCAAGTTTTATGTATGTGCAAAGGCAACAAATGTAGGAATCTACTAATATGGAGAACTGAGAGCTTTCAAACACTGGCTCCAAATTTGAGACCAGATAGTTGCTTTACTAAGTAACATACATGCAAAAAGTCAAAAGCATTAAAATTAAACTTTTGTAGGATTAACATTTCTTTACACATTTGACTGCTGAGGCAGATATGTACAAACAATGGTGTATTACTGGACAAGAATAATCGAGTGTGGTATAATTGCATATTAATGCATGCTTCAGGAGGAAGCTGAAGAAAGTGGAAGGGAGATGAAAACGGAGATGAATAGAAACGTCCAGTGGAGGAAAAGGAATGGGGATTTGTTGAATATTTCAGTTGGATTTGTGGGTTCCCCCGAGACTGGTAATAAAAGCAAGGAGCGAGAACAAACTTGAAGATTAACACATTTTGTTTGACATTGGTTTTTATGGATTGTAGTTCACTGGATCAGATGCAGTAATCTGTGTGTGAGAGAGAGAGAGATGCTAACGCTTGCTGCTGATAAAGCTGAATCGGATGGGAAAGGATACGTCCTTGCAAGAGGAGCAGTTCACACAACAGGAGAAAGTGATTTGAGAGTCATATTTTGGAACATGTAAACACACCTTTCTATAAAGGACGTTGACAATCTTGAACGGGTCTAGAGGAGGGCGACCAGGATGGTTAAAGTCTTGGAAGAAAGGTCATGAAGAATGGCTTAGAGAGCTAGGAATACTTAGCCTTACAAAATGAAGATTGAGAGGGGATATGGCAGCCATGTTTAAACATTTGAAAGGATGTCATATTAAAGAGGGGACACATTTGTTTTCCATGGCTTCAGAAACCAGGCCTCGGAGCAATGTTTTCAAACTACAGGAAAAAGATATTCCATTTGAACATTAGGAAGAACTTCACGATTGTTAGAGCTGTTCAAAAGTGGAACAAGCTGCCAGCGAGAGTGGTGGTGTCTCATTCTTTGGAGGTTTTTAAGCAGAGGCTGGATGGCCATCTCTCGGGAATATTTTTTATCTGAAAGAATCCAAGGAGTATACAGAAATGGTTTCTCATTCCTTGTTTGGGGCAGTGCTTTGATACTGTCTTCAGGGATGTTGCTAGCCCCAGGAGAACTCGGGGCTCTTGCCATTAGTCAAATGGCAATAGCCCTGAGTGTCCAGGGACTAGCAATGCCCCTGACTGTGTCACTTGCCCAAATCTTCACAGATTCTTTAAAAAAAAAAAACACACCAACCAGTAAGGAAACATGCTATTTCCCACCCCTCTGGCTCTACAGCTGAGTACCCAATTCCCTGTGCTCTCCAGCAAGCACTGCTAGATAAAAGGCTGAAATATCTAACTTTGTAGGGCTTGGATTTGAAGCAATGCAAGTAAAGTACAGTAAGCCCCCGCAAAGTGGCAGTTCACTAGCTGGTTTCAATCTTTCGCGGTTTCCCCCCAGTCAATATTTTTCAGTAACTTCCTTTGTTTTTTCTAGCCTGTGGAGCCCATTGGCTGGTGGGAGCGTCGACAGCAGTAGCCCTAGGCTGGCATGGAGGCAGCTAGTGCAGTTGTCGGTGGGTGGCAAGTCTCCCAGGAGGCTGGGTGCTGCCATTGGCAGGTTCTTCTCCAATGTGGGAGATATTGCACATGGGTTATAACAATTTCTTAAACCACATCCGCACATTGCAGTTTTTCAGTTTGCGGCACGTCCCGAAACCTAACCCCAGCGAATTCTGGGGGCTCGCTGTAATTCCTCAGCAAGGGAGGGTGTCAGGAGGTCAACAGTGATAATAAAGCCTCTGCTTTTGGGTTTTCTCCCCAGAACTGGTCGAGCGAGAATGTGTGTTAGACAAGAGTCCATGGACTACTAGGGAGATTGTCCTCTTGCAGGTACCCGCATCTGAAGCCAGAAGACACAGCATGCCTAGAAACCTTTCTATTGTGGAGAGAAAATGGAAGAGGAGGGAAATAAGCCTTATGTCCCAGAACATGTCTCAAGAATGTTCCATGCTCCCAGATCCACCCTGGCACAAGACCTGGGGAACAAGTTATCAACAGCCCACCCCACCTTTGAAAGGGAAAAGGAAGGTGAGGAAGATCACCTACTCCTGAGTAGGTGCTGTGAAATCCCTTGCCTAGCGTATGTAAGACCCGTCTTGCGCAACCCAAAAACCTATCACTGAGATTGACTGAAAGCCAAGGGGATCCTGGTCCTGATAAAAGATTAGTGGTTAACCAGGAATGGCTTGAAGCTGCTTCTGTATGTCTGGAAATTGCTCTTGTTGAGAAGCTGTTTGTTAGCTTAATGCAGAAAGAATGATAAGATTGTTCCTCATTCTGTGGAGGAAAATAGGGAGGATGGGGACCTTCATGGATCACAAAGCTGAAGAACTATCCCACAAGATGTGTGGTATGAAAAAGAAGGGTAGATAGATCAAAAGGTTTCATGCCATCAAAACTAGATTTTAATCATTACAATCAAGCCATGATAAGGAAAGTCTCTTATCAAAACCAAGGTGGAGTTTCTATAGGGTTTTAAACACATTAGGGCTGATTGTTAATCCTTTTCCTTGTTTTAAATCAAGAAAACAAAAATCTACATACTACTGAAAACCTTTGGTAATCAGCACTGTGCCTGCCCAAGAGGTGTGATTTAAAGCTTTACAAATTACTTCAATGGTGGCAGTTGGAAAAACTGCAACTTCCTTCTAGATAAGGGGAATACCTTTCCAACTCCAAAACATCATGTGCCCAGCATATCCTGCTGCTATATAGCTACTGTATTAAGAATAGGTTTGAAGCAGCTAGTCCTCCAGAATTAACTAGGATAGCAAGGAAAAGCTTGGTGTTGGGGGAAAGTCTCCATCTTTTCACCAGTCATTAAACTTACCTCTTATCTGAGAGATACTCTAATTCTGTTATGCACAGAAACCCTTCTCTTATAGGATGCACTTCAGCATTTTTGTCCAAGCTTGGTGTACCTGTTCTAATACCAAATTTAGTAGGTGTCAGTTGAGTGAGCAGCAAAATAGGGTAATTCCCAAAGCCATATTTTCTGTATTCTGAGGGGAGGAAAGGGCCCCCATTTGTAAACAAGAGTCTTGAGATCAGGATCTGTTCAGTGACCAAAAGGGTGCATGGCATATTGAAAACAAGGAAAAGAGTGAGAGAAGCTTGTAGTAGATTTGAAGTGAAGTTATGCAACATACCATCATACCACCTTGAACACATTATCTCATCCAGTTTAAGAAGCTCACCATATAGAAGCTGAGCAACATCACTCTCGTTGACATTGGGATGGAAAACCACCAGCGAATATGGAAAGAACCCTCCCAGACAATCTGAGGGCTGCTGCTAGTCAGAGTTGATGATATTAGGCTAGGTAAGGTATTGTGAACTTTTGCCACTCCAGATGTCTTGGACTGCAACTCCCAGAATCCCTAGCCTATGATGCCAATTATAATGGACTGCTGGAGTTGTACTGTAGTCCAAAACACCTGAAATGCCAAAGGTTAGCCATCGCTGGGCTTGGTGGTCTGACCTGGTGTACCATAGGTTCTTCCATGCATTCCAGAGGGAGATATGAGGAATCAAGATACTAATCCTAAACCACCCCTACCCCATGATAGGATGAAGCCAATCTCAGCCTTTCTGTAATATATAGGACAGCAAAACAAATAAAAGAATAAAACAAAAAAAATACTGGTTATAAGATTGTAAGAGGGTGGTGATAGTTCTTTCTTCTATCACATAAGGGCCCTACTGAGAGTTACAAAGATACACCATATTTTGTTCAAGTACGAATTCTTAAATACTTATGGATCTCTACTTACAATCCCCTTTTAAAGATGGGCATGAAACAAAAAATAGCTTTTCATTTTGTTATTAACCTTTTAAATTTTTTTATTAACTTCTGTTTCATTAAATGGCTTCCCTGGGTGTTTGTGGTGGGGTGCACATCATTAAAACTGTAGTACAGAAAGGCACACAAGCGTCTTCTGTACAAAATCAGGTTGTTGTTTTTTACATTGACCCACCACAGACAGTGGAGACACTGTTATTCTGAAGCCAATGAGAGTCCCATGATTTGGACGTGGTTCCATTTTCTGGTTTTTGTTGCATGTTGGGAGTAATTTTCACAATCTGGAAAGCTATTAAAAATAAATAATTAAGAGAAAGAGACCATAACATTTCTATTTCAAAAGCAGGCAAATACTATGTAAGAAAAATTAGCCCTGTACTCACCTTCACTTGTAGGATTCACTGGATTATAGACTCTGGCTATCAAACTGTCAATTTTAAATCTAATCCACCTTGGCTTACACTGGAAGTCTCAGTGCCTGCACTGTCTGTGGTGGGTCAATGTAAAAAAAACTGATTTTGCATAGAAGAGACTTGTGCCTCTTTGTACAATAGTTTTAATGATATACAACTCACAAACAAAACATTTTGTTGCTGTTTCATTTCATCACGAAACACGCTATAATTTTGTTATGTAAATAATTGATTCTTTACCTAACAAAACAGCATTTAATTTTTATTTTGTGTCCCATCTCTATTCCCTAGTGCTAAAAGTAGAGCAATATTGCTAGCTTAATGTGATTTATTCAAAAGTTGTTTGTTTTCATCTTATTCTGAGAAATTTCTGTTTATTATTTTCTCAGTTTTAATTGAGATACAAATGGAAGAGCTACTAAGAGATCTATGGATTTCCTTCAGATGTAAACAGATAACATGCAAAATGGTTCCTTGTTGTGACTTGTTTGGTAGCTTGAAGTTGACCACTTAAATTCATTGTATCTCGTAAATCTCTTAATTCTTTTCTTCTTCATTTCTCTAGAAGCAAAGTTATGTGCAGGAAAACAAAATATTCCTTCTTGCATTCTGAAAGATAGGCTTGGGTGTCAATACCTGTACCCAATAACTGTTTGATAAAAGCAAGATGGTTATGTCTGTGCCTTTCTCTTATTGTGCAGCAACTACAGAAGTATTAAGATCTGCCTAGGATTTTTAGGACAAAGAGATTGCTTTTCCTTGTCCCAGAAATTTGAAACTTGCCAGAAAAGCATTGTTTAGGACATAATGCACCAACTTGACTGCCAACCCAGCAATGACCTTTAACTGCACAAATGTTTCAGTTTAATGAAGCAAGGCCAATTGGTGGCAACAAATACAAAGCTTCTTCAAAAATGACACAGTCAGACATAGTTTATCAAAACAGGCCCCATTCTGTAACTAATACAGGCCTTTTATCTTACCATGTGGGGGTGTTTCTGATCTCTCTGTGTGGTTGAGTTGAGTGAGACCATGACAGAAGTCTGGCTGTGCACTTTGGCCTGTAGCCCCTGGTGAGAAAAAAGCTGCCCAGGTCTGTTCTATAATGCAAGCAAAATATGATAAGCTATATAGTAACCCCCAAATGTTTAAAATTGTACAGAATGTAAAATTTGAATCCAGATACAGTATTGTATAATCACGGATAGCAGAAACTTGCTTAAAGAGGCTTAAACCATGCCTAGAAAATCTAAAAGGACTAAAAAAAATTGTATCGTGAATATGCCCGTTTACTGCTTCTACAGTGTCATTTATTACAAATGTTTTATGCACTCTGTAGGCATGGATGGAAACGATGCTTAGATTATTGATCTGTCATTATCTCTCTAAAATTGGCAAGGATCAATGAACAGCCACACAGAGGCTCTACATTTTGGCACTGTCCAAAACTCTAAAACCAAAGAAGTACAACAACAATACAATGTGTGAATGCTAATTGCATTAATTATTACATGGAATTAATTACTTTTCCCCCAAAATGATCAGCAATTAGTACAATAGGACCTCATATGTCTGAAAGAGTAGTGAACCCACTCAGTACTTTATTGGGGGGTGGAGGGGGAGAGGAAGTAAGTGTGTGTGAACACTGTAGTGTGCACATATGCACTGTGGATTGGGTTGCAGCATGGGCACCTGAAACTATACTGGCCTCATGGATAGAACCATAACTGACACTGGTTCCTTAGATTACCAAATATCAAAAACAGACATGTGCTATAAATTACAATAACATAATAAATTAAGGACGCAGAAATATGTAGCACCTTAAGTCAAGCAAAAGTACCATAATATGCTAAATTATCAGTAGGCAGACATCTGCAAATACACAATCTATTTCATGGAGAGTCTCTCTCAAGTCTACAACTTGGTTAATTCAATCATTAGGCTCCAAGCAGCAGTCAGGCTGCCGCTTACATCATGATTGTATCTTCTATTTTCTTCCTTTTGATTAGTTCAAAAACCTTTGCAAGCTAAGCAAGTATCTAGGCAAGGAAAAAAAGATAAGATATAGCATAGTTGTAGTAATCAACTAGGTTTCTGTCTGGAGCCAAGATGATTAAATTAGTAAATCTATGCACTGAGGAAGATTTTGCATGAAAGGTCTCATTGCCATGATTTTCATAGTATTTGCATATTTGTGCCTGCCTTCATAATTATTTAATGTACCTTTCTATTTATATGGAGGTGTATTAAATACATGTGTTTCATTGACATTTCTGGCTGCCTGTTAGGTAGACTGTTTCATATTGCAGTGCATTGCTATGCTTCCAGTTACAGCAACATTTGTGCGAGAAAATGCATCAAACTTAATAGATCTCCATTCAGAAATTAATGCAATTACTCTTTTTAAAAAAGCTCTATCCTATTTGTATCTCCAGCATAATACATTAGATCCATGATCTTCATGCTACAAAGACCGAACATGGGCTTACTTATTAAAATATTTCTAACCTGCTCTGCTCAATTGATCTCAGTGTGGGATATGAGTAGAGATGTGAAGGCCTGGAAAAATTCAGGGAAAATTGTGTTTTTTCCTGTTTTTCCC
>JAIOUR010609760.1:0-14529 GCA_020711275.1 Calotes versicolor
ATTCTAATGGATCCGGCTCCAAGGCCAGCGGTGCGCCTCCCAGCCCTGTCCCGAGTCGGCGTCGAGGGTCCATGCCCCAACCCTGCAGGCTGAACGCCAGCTCGCTAGGGTGTACCACGGGCACCCAACCCTCTCCAGCCCCGGGCGTCTTAGATGTGCCCAGGGGAGCTACCCCCCAGGACCACTGAGCAGGCTCCGCCGCGTGGCGGACGCGCTCCATCCCACCGCCCTCCTTACGCCTCACTCCTTCCTCCTTATATTTGGTGAGGTCGACCCTCACCCCGCCCGCAGCGGGCGGACCCCCCAATTTCGCGCCCTTTTGGGCGCTCCAATCCCGGGCCTCCGTTTTCCTGCCCTCGGTAACGGTCCCCGATGAACCTCCCCCCTGGGTAGACGGGGGCGACGACGCACTCCGAGCCGAGCCTCGCCCGGCTCCCTCACAGTGTCGTGTGTGGGGAGGTGATTGTGCAAAGGGGATGCTCTGGGGGTGGTAGAGGGTCCCCTCAATGCATTCCTATGAAAAACTGCTGTTAAACACTTTTGGGCAGTGTTTGGGGACTTTTTGGAGCCATTGAGACACTGAATGCATTCCTATGGAAAACTGGTGTCTTTAGAGATTAACCTGAAAAGGGATGCTTGAAATGTTAAAGGTGCTGTAAAAGTGGCAAGAGGAATAAGTGCACTTTTAGAGGGTGTCTGAGCTGTTTAGGGACTTTTTGGAGGTGTTTCGGCAGTTTTTGTAGTCATTTGGAAGCTTTCCACGTGCTTTTGCTAAGGGTCAGGAACGGATTAATTGAATTTCAATGCATTCCTATGGGAAACGGCTCTTCACAATAGGCTGAATTTGCAATAAGTTGCTGCCCGCGGAACAAATTAAAAACATATTGCGGGGTAACACTGTATTCCCATCAAGTCTCACACTATTGCATCGAAGAAGAAGAAGAAGAAGAAGAAGAAGAAGAAGAAGAAGAAGAAGAAGAAGAAGAAGAAGAAGAAGAAGAAGAAGAAGAAGAAGAGTGAAGAGAAATGGTTAAAGTGAGACAAACCTGTGTGGTTTAATTAAAAAGGGGGTTATTTAATTTAAAAATCCTCTTTTTTACTCTTCAGCATTCCTCAAAACTATTTCCTCTCCCCATATTTGGCAATGTTGCCAAGCGTTAGAGGGTCAGGAGCTAAAGGAGTACGGTCCTCCTCAAAACATGGAAAGATAGCCCTACTCAACATCTAAAGCGAACAATGAGCTCAGAATTTGTGATGACTCATTAGTGTTGGGTATCACATGCTGCCCACTTCTGTTTTAAAGAAACAGCAATTAATGGAATAAGCCACTAGGCTTCTCAGGTCTCAGGGCACTAGCTGAAGTGTCAGGAATTTGCTATACAATGGTACCTCAATTTACAGCTGGCTTGACTTACAACCATTTCAAGTTACAACCAGGAGTAATAACAAACGTTTCCCTTGACTTACAGCTGCCATTTTGACTGGGGGGGAAAGGTGAAGAATTTTAACTGTCTTCATGTTTTTTCTTCTTCAGCTAACTGTTGGTCAGCGAAGAAGCGCCTTCTCCATAGCTCCTTCCCACCAGTGGTTAGCTTTGGAGAGAGACTACCTGTTATTTTAGGTTATAAAAAAATCCTCCTCTCCCTGGATGGATTAACTTCTTTTGCAGTGATTCCTATGAGGAACCGCCTCTACCTACGACTGGAAAAACTGCTCATTAAACAAGTTTCAATGCATTCCTATGGGAAATCGTGCTTTGATTTACAACCAACTCAAGTTAAAACCATCATCCATGTACGGACTGAATATGTAAATTGAGGTACCACTGTATTTCTCTGGGTCCCAGGCATGGGAGAAATCTCATGCTCTTTATCAGACAATATATACCAATGATTTAAACAATGGGCCTAGTCTCAAATTAGCACTTTCTCTATTTTACACACAACTGGCCAGAAGAAGTGTCATTGTGCCACAATTATATGATTCCTACTCTCTAATATACTGTTTCTATTTTAATAGAAAGATATTTAACTGCTATTTACTATGCAAAGTGACTCATGGCTACAGTAGGCACACATGAATTAATGAAACATATGAAGTAACTAGTTGGCCTGACCTGTGCTTTGCTACGGGGGGTTCCGATTAATTTTTAAAATTGTAAATTTTATGTAAGTCTTCTCTCTCCTGTGTTTCTTTCCCTGTTCCTCTACCACTGGTGTTACTGCTCTTTTCCCATTCCTCTGCCACTTCCTACGTTCCTCTACCCCATTCCTCTACCATGAGTGACATTTCCCCATGCAGTGCACATGCAGCCCCACACTACGCCATGACATCACAACTGCAGGCATGCGTCAACTTGTGACATCATAACATAGGGCAGGGCTTGAGTGTGTGGTCATGGCTGACTGGCGTAGTGGAGATTAATCAATAACAGGTGTAAACATTGATTTAAAAAATCCTATCTTATCCTGCATCTAGAAGTCAAGAGCAACCAAATTTCAAGTCATTTGGTTTGGTTGTTTCCAAGATCTGCTCCTCATGAGTAAATGAGGGCTGGTTCGCTTTCGCACACACGCACGCACGCACACACGCACACACACACACACACACACACACAGAGTATGTATATTTTATGTACAGTATAAGTATTTATTATTCTGATCTTAATATGCTAATTTTATATCTATGTAAATGTTATTCTTCTTCTTTGCTAAGGCCCTGGCTAATGCAGACAAATAAATAAATATTCATTCATTCATATATAGATTGACTGACCAAATCCCCATTGATTCAGTAATCTATATTAGTTTAATTTATTATGCGGCACAACAGGATTTGGGCCTTTGTTGAGCAAGGGCTGGAAACGAAGCTTAAAAGTCTCTCCCATTTTGTAGCTCTTTGGAGAAAAAATTTGCACTTGATATCTTTTACATTTTATTCTGTTTTCACCTTGTGCTTGAACCTATGAAGATCTTTTTGAATGCTTTCTGTCTTTTACGATATAGCTATTCCACCTAATTTTGTGTCATCTGCAAATCTGGTAAGGTTTCTATGTACCTTCTCACTGAAGTCATTAATAAGAACTTTGAAGAGTACTGTGCAAGGCAAGAGTCCTAGTGCTCCAGGCTGCTTCATGCCCAGGGCGTATTCACTTACTTGCAAGACAAACGTCTTCAGGCCTAATGCCCATTTCCCTGTGGATTCTGGGTTCCACCAGCCAGGAAATAACTTTTCCAGGAGGAGTAATACCTCCCTAAAAAACCTTGGTCCAGCTGGCCCGACTGGTAGTACATTGTAAGGGCCCCCCTCCCAGGGTTACAGGGGAAGACGGTCAACAGTTTTGAAGGCAGAGGAGGGCTTTAGTGCCCCAATGGCAGAAAAAGTGGAAGAACCACCCTTAAGAGAAGGAAACTCTTTTAAACCTCCACTGCCTTGTGGCTATATCCACCATTGGAAAAGGCTTCAGGAGTAAACCTCGAGGCAAAATCCGGAGCCGGAGTCCCAAAGACAGTTCATGACTATATACAATCATGTTCTGGCAACTCCTGCAATGCAGCTGGAACTAATCGTATCAGCTTTGCCGTTCCATTAGACCACTCCAGCCATGTGGGCAGGGGATATTGCTGCTTGGGTAACAGCCTAACCTCCATATCAACCTACCCAGGCCTCCTGCCCTGGAGAGAACCATTTGGATTTCTACTCCAGGCATGATTCCATAGTCTCTTGAGACTGAAGGATGCCAATGATGCCAATGATGAAGAGCACTGAGACCAGAGCTGAGCCTTGTGATATCCTACTAAAAAGTTTCATCCACATTTTCTTGATGTGGCAATTAATAATATGTATTAACTACTAAATTCTTTTCATTTTTCATACAATTGTATTAATCCAGATGTTCTTGAGAAAGCAACCAATGTCATCTTCCTGTATTCCTTTGTCATAATTTAGGAACATCATAAAAAGAAAAGGCGCCCTGGAAAAGAGAAGACTTAGAAATTTTCATTGTAAAATACTTGTGGTACATGTGTTTTAGAAAACACTGTCATTTTTTAAATAGAAACAATAAAAATTGTAAGAAACAATAAATTTTTCACAACCAAGAATGTATTAGTTCTTGTGCCGTACTGTGAATTTCAAAGAGTTTCTTGAACTGTGCTGTAATATTCGACAATGTTATCATCCCATTTTAACAAAAGTAGCACATATGCACTATAATTTCTCTTGGATTGCAGTTGTAATAGTTTTGCTATATTGTGCAAACCAATAGATTTCCTGTTGACATCAATGTTAATGTATGCACAGCTGCATGATAGATACACCAGTCATCTTACTGTATTCATTTTCTCTATGTACATGCCATTCACTAGTAAACCAGGTTGCTTAATATCATTGTAAACATTGCAACTGCCTTGCTGCAATTCAACACTGGAACATGCAAATGCTATGCAGCTTCTGTGGTCACCATGCAACATTTATGCAAAGGTTTTAAGTCTGAAACTTCCGTTTGAAATCTCCTAGGGGAGGTGATACATAAAAATAACATGAAGAATGTGATATACTGAAGACAACAGGAGAACTACAGACAGTCATAATTTTTCCATGCTATTATCTGACCTCCAATATGAAGAAACAATCCCTTGTACACTAGGTGCAGGCATATGGTTCTCTAATTGCCAGACTGCAACTCCTACTAGGCTAAATAGGACAGTCAATAGTGAAGGAAAATGGGAATAGTAGTCCAGCAATATCTGGAGAATAACATATGCCTCATCCTGGTTTTGTAATGAAAAATGTATATATTATAATTCTAATACTTAGTTAGGATGTATTGTCTACTATCTGCTAGTCTCACAAATATCATTGTTGTACTTTGGATAACTGTCTTTACTTCTATGCCTACTGCTGTAGCTGAATAAAAAAGATGGGAAGGATGGGGAAATGGGTTGTTTGATGCAATGGGAAAGGAAACAATGAGAATTCTTACTGGAGCCATATATTCTATTACCTAACAGTGGGCTAGAAAACAGTGGAAAATGCAATTAAATTTATGTCTCACAGAGGTATTATACCCTAATTAGTTCATTTCATCTTGCAGCTATATTCAGTAAGCTTTCCCTTAGTGCTCCTCCAAGTTATAATGAATTGACTCTGCTTGTTACTCATGCAGTGGAGCTTCACAAAATACCCCTTTGAAATACACTGTGCCCTTGGGGTTTCCTTTATGTACGGCTTTTTGCCCCACTAAAACAAAGTCAGGAAGGCCCAGAAGATGGAAAATGGAGCATAATGAGAGTATGTGGAAACTGTATAGTACAGTATGTATAATATGCTATTGAAAATTGGAAAGTATTTCATTCATGTTGTCTCAATACTCTTGACTAGAAGGGAGGCTTCTAGTCAAGAGGTGGCTTCAGCTACCATAAAATTATTGTCAATGAGATGTACAGTGGTACCTCGACTTACAACTGGCTCGACTTACAACCATTTCGAGTTACAACCAACAGTGGTTGCAAAAATTTCCCTCGACTTATAACCACAATTTTGACATACAACCAAAAAAGGCATAAAATGTTAACTGTTTTCACTCTTTTTCCTTCAGTTAACTGTCAGCGAAGAGGCTGCTTCTCTGAGCTCTTTCATCCCCATAGTTAGTTTTGGAGAGAGATTATCTAGTATTTTAAGGTTTTAAAAATAGATCCTCTCTTGCCAAAAGCTGATGCATTAACTGCTTTTGCATTAGTTCCTGTGCATTCCAGCTTGACGTAAGACCATCAACTGTGTACGAATTAAGTTTGTAAGTAGAGGTACCACTGTATTTCTTATAGGAATGCATTGAAATCTGAAAACCACTTGTACCAATCAATAACATTTCAGTGCATTCCTATGGGAAACACTGTTTCAACTTAAGGCCAACTCAAGTTAAGACCATTCTCTATGTACCAATTGTGGTCGTAACTAGAGGTACCACTGTATTATACCCTCTATAAAAACTAACAGTGACAACTGCAGTTTTCCCCCCTTCCCCACTTTTATTAACTTTTTTATTATAGCTGTTGTTCACTGGTGCTGCTGTATACCCTCTCAGTCCTGTCACTTACTGAATGCTTGAAGTACCTGTGGGGTTTTTTTTTAACCCAAGGAAATGATTTAGACCAGCAAACATGAGATAAAAACATGGGGTTTGTACTACAGATTATCTCCTTTTATACTGATGGACCTCCTCCCAAGAATCCTCCCTCTGCCTTAAATTCCAATCCAAATAAATATTGCAAGTGTAATTCACGAAATCAATCTGTACCTTCTATAGCACATGAATGGTATAGGACTGTCGGAATGATAAGAATGAGATTGGACAGTAGCGGATCTGTAGTACAGTTCTACATACACTTTAGGCAACACATTCTTTAGGTAAATCCAACAAATCTATATTTGAAGGAAGGATGCCTTCATTTAATGAGGGCAAGAATTTTGTCAGGAAAGAATTTAGGGAAATCATGAAAGGATGCCACATTTCTTCCTGATAGAGAAAACTGTCTTTAAAAGTTTCAAGACTGGAGGGTGGAGTGAGGTGGGGATTCAATAAGAGTAACTTTTCAGTATTGCACATCATCTGCACTTTGGAAACTTGGCTGCTCATTTCTCCCTAACATGCTGCTAAAGTACAGAACCAAGACTCCTAATGTAGAATCTTGCACAGTGCAAGAGTGACTTGATTTGGAGCAGATTAAGGCAGACAGGTGACAGAAACTAATGAATCAAAGCCATAATTTGTTTGTTTATTTTATTTATTTATTCAATATGTAGACCACACTCCATCTAGGCATCAACCTACTCTGGGCAGTGAATATGAAATGTTGTAGGCCCTACGAAAAATCAAAGCTAATCTTAGAATTCCAAGGCCCTCAAATAGTTCCAGATATGGCCATAGTTTTAATACTTTGCACAACAATAGCACAAATACCTAACCTTCAAAAAATAATAAAAATGAATAACATTCATTTGCTTTAAAAACAACATCTGACTGCTACAAATCACAGATCTGTGTTACAAACACATGCCCTACTCCCTTTGTGACTGCTTCAACATCAAGACCAGCATGAGCAAGAGGTGCTGTGCTGTGCAGCCAGCACTTGAATCACAGAAGGCCACAACTCCATAACCAAAAAACTCATTGCAAGCACAAAATCAGTACACCAGGAAAAATAACTTTAATTTTGCTGAGCTTTTTTTTAGGTGCATGAAGGAATATTTAAAAACAGAATAGGCCATTACAGATTTTGGTGGAACAATTCACAATTTCACATCCCCATTGTACCAGTTCATTACTTGTCAAGTATAGACTGGCTATCACAGCATAGCTAGGCAAGTGCATGCTTTTCTGTCATTCACAGTATTTCAGAATGTATTTATAGCATTGGGAGGACAATATGCAAAATTGATGGTAGTTAGTACATCACAGTTCTCAAGAAATGATTAATACAATTAATTCCCATCCCAGGTGCTGCTGAGCTTGCCATTTGTTTGTTTTATCCATTGTTTTAACTGGTTTAATTGTTCTAACTGTTTTAATTATTTTAACTGTTCAGTATTGTTATACCATTTTAATCTCTGTAATCAGCCAACAGTAGATTTTGGTCTAGATAGTGTGGAATACAAATCAAATCAATCAATCATCATCATCATCATCATCATCATCATCATCATCATCATCATCATCATCATCAGTAGGCTATATCTTATAATGCAATGTTTACTGATACAGTATACAGTAATCTTTGTGGCTGCTTATACCATTTGGCCTTGATAATATGTGCATGTATGCCTACCATCTCTTTGGACACGAGATATACAATACTGTACAAGCTTTAATCAATCACCTGGTACAATTCATCCATTCAAGAGAAAATGTGGTTATGGAAGTATGACTGTGAACAAGAATACATCACTGAACTCCCTCATACATTTTCTCCACACTGTAGCAGTATTAACAAAATAAAATGTATGAACAGTTGATTGCAGAGGCCTAGAGTCCATGTGACATGAGCAACCCCCCCCCCCCCTAAATCAGCAAAATGACAATTTCCATTTAGTATGAGGCAGGATTTCATGACAGCACAAACAGCAGCACAGAAGACAGCATACAAACCTGGTTCACAGGTGTGCAAGCACTTCTGTAATGAAGAACTGGGATACAGTGGTACCTCTACTTATGATCGTAGTTTGTAGATGAATGATGCTCTTAACTCAAGTTGGTTCTAAGTTGAAGCACCATTTCCCACAGGAATGCACTGAAATGATATTAATCTAACAGTTTTTCTGCTCATAGGTAGAAGCATCGTTCCCCATAGAAGCATAGGTGGAGTTTGTATTTATAGGCATAGTTCCCCATAAGAACTAATGCAAAAGCAGTTATTCCATCTGCTTTTGGCAGGGGAGGATGGGAGGATATTTTTTTAACCTAAAATGCCAGACAGTCTCTCTCCAAAGCTAATCGTGGGGGTGAAGGAGCTAAGAAGCAGTGACCAAGTTAGCTGAAGAAAAAAAGGAGACAGATAAAATTCTGTCCCTTTTTTGGTTGTAAGTCGAAATTGTGGTTGTACGTCGTAGATTTTTGCAACTGCTGCTGGTTGTAACTCGAAATGGTTGTAAGTCGAGCCAGTTGTAAGTTGAGGTACCACTATAGTTCCTTCCCTTGCTTTAACCATAGAATTCCTATCAGTGCAATGGGTCTAAGACTAATATAGTAGCTCCAATGCATCAGAGTGCCAACTGAACAGCAGACATGTACAAAATATGTGCAAGTCAGAAATAAAGGCACAATGTTTTATGTTATGGTCTGATTATTGCATCTTATTATTTCCTAATACTGCTTTATGTACTAATATAATTACTGGAACACCCCAAAATAGCTTCCATCACTTTGATGTACATCTTGATGTAGTAATGGAATGTGAATTTATTAGGGAAGCAGAGAAAAATACTGTCAAGATGATAGGCTATATTTCGAGTCTAAATCCCTAGAGAGGTCACCCAAGTAGAATGATCAAAGCTGAGAAACCAGACTGAGATATAGTTGGAACCTTCAGGAATGAAGGTTGTATCAAGAGTCCAGTTAAAAGATCGAAGAAGAAGCGCAGGAAGATGAAGCGGAAGGAGTCTCATAGGAGGAAGTGTAGTAAAAGAGACATTAGTGAATCATCTAGTGATTCATCATCTGGTGAGTCCTTATCGTCGGATGATGAAGAGGATATGGAGGTGGATTACTGGGTCAAGGGAGCTGGGGTTCCTGGATCCCCCGGTGGGCTGCACGCAGGAGACAGGTGGCCTCAGACCCGGATGGGTCTTTATGGGGAGTTAAAGGGCAGGAATCGGGAGGTAAAGGTCCATCCTTTACTGATGATGAGGACCCACCGGGCATTCACCTCCCCAGGAAGTACAGGAGGGCTATATTGAACGGTCATTTTGTAAATTTATTCAAATTGTTGAAACCTGAGCGTGAAGAACCTGTTACTGGTGCCAATTCTAAGACATACAAGCGACGTAAGAGACGGGAGGCAGATCACACTTTTGATAACTGGCTTGAGGGCTATGCTGAGTTTGCAGGGGTGGTGCAAATGGCTTACCCCGAACGGGGTTGGCATTTGAATAATCACCTTAGGAATGTTTTGAAAGCCAGGAAGTTGGCTGGAGATGTGGCGGCTATGTCTTATGATGAGGCCTTTAGAGCGAGGGCCTCAAGGACCTCTGATGCTCGTTGGGATCTTATCAATAATAAGAGGTGGTTGGTGGATGTCGGGTCTAGCCTTAAAGGGCGGCAAGAGCCAGCCAAAGGTGTTAAGACTGCCAGGGCACCTGGTAAAAGGCTGCGCTGGGAATACAATGCTGGGAGATGTAACAGGGTAAAATGCAGGTTCGATCATGACTGCGATGCATGTTTTGGTCCTCATCCCAGGGTTGCTTGCACTAAGCAACGTTCTTCCCAGCAGTCCTTTCGTGGTAACAGGCCCCCGTCAAAACCAAATATCCAAAAAGAGGTGCAAGGAGGCGGGGCTTCAGCCCCGCTCAGCGCTGCACGTAAATGAAGAAATGGGATTCAGCGGGGAGTGGTTTCAGCTTGCCAATACTCCAATTAATTTGGCGGGCCTGGCCCCCTACCTCCTCGCATATCCGAACAGGGCGGCTGCCTTGTTCCTTTGGGAAGGTTTTTCAACAGGTTTTCGGATTCCATATGATGGTCCACGAGTTCATTCGGACGCCCCTAATTTGAAATCGGCTAGGGAATTGCCACTAGTGGTACAAGAAAAATTAGAAAAGGAGCTGTCAGCAGGCCGTATGGCGGGTCCATTTCAAGCACCTCCTCTTGAGCATCTCAGAGTTTCACCTATTGGTGTTGTTCCAAAGAAAAATCCAGGAGAATATCGTTTAATTCAACATTTATCATATCCCAGAGGCACATCCGTGAATGATTTTATACCAGATGAGCTATGTTCGGTTCGGTATGCCTCTTTTGATCAGGCCATTTAAAAAATTCAAGAATTGGGCCAAGGGACACTTTTAGCGAAATGTGATGTTCAGTCGGCATTTAGATTACTTCCGGTGCATCCGGATGACTTTAACTTGCTGGGTATCAAATTTAACGGGCTCTGGTATGTCGATTTATGCATGCCAATGGGATGTGCCATGGCCTGTGCTACATTTGAGGCTTTCAGCAGCTTTATTCAGTGGGCCTTGGAGTACAGGTCAGGGTCTTCCACCATTACACATTATCTGGATGATTTTTTGTTCATGGGGAGCCCACATACGAATGATTGCTTGTGGCTCCTGTGTCAATTTCAATCCTTGGCCGATGAGATCGGACTCCCTCTGGCACAAGAAAAAACCGAGGGGCCTACTACGTCATTACAGTACCTTGGGATACGGATAGATACCGTAGCAGGAACATGCAGTCTACCACATGATAAACTTGAGAAGTTGAGGCTTGCCATTACTGCATTGCTAGATAAGAAAAAATGTACCCTTAAGGAAATTCAGAGTTTACTGGGTTGCCTCAATTTTGCTTGCCAGGTTGTGTCTCCTGGTAGAGCCTTTTGTGCCCGCTTAAGTAAAGCTACTGCGGGAGTTCATAGTCCACATCATCATATACGGCTTACAAAAGCAATTAAGGATGACCTGCGGATATGGTTGGTCTTTTTGGAGTCTTTTAACAGAGTATCCTTGTGGCAAACGAGATGGACTCCGGGAAATACACTCCAAGTTCATTCTGATGCCTCTGGGAGTATCAGTTTTGGTGTTTACTTCCAAGGCAGATGGTGCGCACAGCATTGGCCCACTTCGTGGTCAATGGCAATTAGGAGGGATCTCACTTTTCTGGAGTTTTTTCCGGTTGTCGTGGCTGTCACACTTTGGGGTACTAGCTTTACTGACAGGCGGGTCACTTTCTGGTGCGATAATCAAGCTGTTGCTGCAGTGATTAATCGGCAGTCATCGAGGTCACCCAGAGTGATGGTGCTTGTTAGGCGGTTAGTGTTGCTTTGCCTGCGTAATAACACGTTGTTCAGGGCCAAGCACGTTCCGGGGCTAAATAACGACATCGTGGATGCGCTCTCTCATTTTCAGGAGGAAAGGTTTCAGGCGCTAGCTCCAGGCGCATGCATCAAGCCAGAGCCTTTTCTGGAGGAACTGTGGAACCTTGGCGCCACGATATAATAATGGGAGCATTGAATTCAATTGCACCGGCCACACAAAAGGTTTATGCCATATCTGTCCAGGCATTTTCAGATTTTAGGATCGAGGCAGGTTACCCCAGCTCGATTTCCCATTGAACATGACACTCTTCTGCATTATTTATATCATCGCAGGATGACTGGGAATTCCCCGAGGGCTCTTAGGAGACATATGTCGGCCATTTCCTTTTTGTGTCAGGTTTTGGGAGTGGAGGATCCTGTCAAGGTTCCCTTAATACGACGGGCCCTGAAGGGGTGGGAGAGACAGTCACCAGCAGTACCTGATAGCCAGAGGCCAATTACCTTGTCTATCCTGGGAGCTTTGTTGAAAGAGCTAAAACATATTTGTTGGTCCAGTTATGAGCAGAAGCTTTTTCAGGTTGCCTTTACTTGGGCCTTTTTCGGGGCATTCCAGCTCAGAGAAATCGTGGCGGGTTCAATTACGGATGTGGCCGGGAGAGCTGTCAGAGCGGAGAACGTATGTCTTCAGGGGTCACAGCTATACCTAAAATTGCATTCTTCAAAGACCAACCAGAGAGGTAGGGCGGAGGAAATCATTTTACATTCACAAAGGGCGAGTCGCCCTTGCCCGGTTAGAGCTTGGGCTGCTTTTTCTAGACTTCGTAAGGACGGACCAATTCCTTTCTTAGTTCATGAGAATGGAGACCCGCTAACCAGGTATCAATTCACAAGTATATTGAGAAAGGCTTTAAAGCGTGCCGGGTTTCCGCCACATGATTTTGCATCTCATTCCTTCAGGATTGGGACTGCAACAGTTGCTGCGCATGCTGGTTTGTCTCGGGAGGTAATACAGAACATCGGGAGATGGAAGTCTGGTACTTACAAAAATATATTAGACTGTATCATAAGTAATTATTGTTCTTACTTTCTCAGTTTTTCCTGCAAGGCACAAGAAAATTCTATGGATGACTGGGCATAGCGTGGTGCACTGGGCTGCCAAATATGCATCTTGCAGCAGACAGGAGAATTTGGGTTTCGATTCGGAGTTGGATGTGCACTGGATGGGTTTCAGAGGTATGACCTGTAATAGTTGTTACCGTTTATTTGGAAGTGCATTAAGAGATTGGGTGCACCAGATGCAATTTTGTTCCAAATTGGGGGAAATTATTTAGGAGTTCACAAAGGTTTGGACATTATTTTAGCTATTCAGGCCGTGCTAGAATTCTTATGGGATTTTTACCCGGACTTGGTAATTTTTTGGTCCGATCTCCTTGAAAGGAGGAAGTGGAGACACGTACGGAACCCTACCAGGAAAAATGATGCAAGAAAGAAAATAAATAAGTTCATTGGTAGGGCCGTCAGCAGGAGGGAGGGCTTTTGTGTACATAATGATGCCATTACACATAGGAATGAGGAGCTTTTCCTCAAAGACGGTGTGCACCTGTCAGACAAAGGGGATGTACAACTTATGGTTAGTTATTGGTTGCAGCTGCAGTGCTCTGGTGGCAGACGAGTTACCTCATCTTTGGTGGCGGTTTAAAGGGGGTATTGGATTGGATTTATGTGGAGGAAGGCAGGTGCTGACCTGCTGGAACATGTTGGATTATATTCTGTGCAGGATAAGAGTGAAGCCGAAGAAATCCCCAGCTCGGGTGGGGAATGAAACAAGCTTCTCCAACATGAGGCTGAACATCAGAGGGTGTGCGCCCTCATGTTCACGGAGCCTAATGGACATGCACCTCAATAGTCAGCGGATATGTGGGTCCGCCAATGTGTTAGATCCAATCCAATCCTCTGCTCAGAGCTCTGCAGTTGTTCCCAATAAAGTTGTGGCCTTGTTATTCATCCATATTTACGTGTGTTGAGTTTTATTGTTATAGGACCGAACTCTTAGCCTAGGCACACAATGAAGGTTGTATCAGGACAAGAGAATTGATCATTCCAATGGTAATGAAATAGAGAAATTCTTGAAAGGCAGCTACTGTATTAGGAAAGCGCATAGTGGAAGGCAATACTAGAGAGTGATATTCAATACTTTTGTTATAATAATACTATGCAGAAGAAGATAGAAATTACAAGTGACTTCTGAATTTTTCATCTTTCAAAATCCCATGCTGAGACAATCCAAAATGAAACAATACATAATGTGGATCAGTGCCTCTAATCAGAAAGCACTCACTCAGGTTGTAAGGAAGAGCAAACAAGAAATGCAAATAGCTATCACTGATGACACAACTATATTAAAACTGAAAGGACAGATAGATGCTGGTGTGTACAGAGGCAAAATAAAAGTCCTGAAACATACAATTGGAATGTGGATTATGATAAGTATGAATCAAGACAAGTTGGAAACTGTTATATCAAGAAATAATGTTCAGTCATCATGAAACCCAATATAACCTTTGTTACAGTATCTGCTAAATTACAAATGATAAAGAAGAATTCAAAAAATTTTAGGAAAATGTTCAGGAGGAAAAAAATCATATACTGTACCAAAATTGATCATGCTGATAGGTAACTGAAATGCAAAAATAAAAAAGTGTAGGGGGGGGGGGAAATAACCCAGAATATAGAAATTGTAGAAGAATTCTAGAAGCTGGAAACAAAGCATGAAAATGGCTCGCTGAGTTCTTTTAAAATATTTTCTATGCCTTGGTACAGTCATCCACCTGAATAGAGACTGGTCTGAAGATATCAAAACCAGAACTTTGGTTCAGATGGGCTGAATCAAATTAAATAGATATGTATATAGATATGTATAATATAGTATAGATAGACAGACAGACAGACAGACAGACAGACAGACAGACAGACAGACAGACAGACAGACAGACAGACAGACAGA
>JAIOUR010620858.1:0-14498 GCA_020711275.1 Calotes versicolor
CACACACACACACAAACAAACACAAACACACACACACACACACACACACACACACACACACACACACACACACACACGAGAAGGAGTTGATGCACATTAGAATGCATATGCCTTCATCAGAGCTATGAGACATTAATTCAATTTTCTTATTAAGAAGATTTCCCTTAATTATATTTGTCTCTCCAAAAAGAAACATGTAACAGCTGCATCTATTCTAGGAAGGAGTCCCCAGACAATGCAATTAAGTTAGATTGGTCAGAAGCTGTCTATGTGGATTTGAAAGATGCTAAACATCAATGAGTACATCAATGTACCTCAATATGTTAACATTTCTCATAAGGCAAGATCAGCTACCATTGCAATAGAAAGAAGTCCAAATACCACCTTCTCTAAAATAGTCTTCAATTCAGAGAAATATGGGTAATTTAGAAAATGGGATAAAAACAGAATGAATGCCAGTTGGAATTGTGGCTGGCAGTCTATGCACTATGATGGAGGTACAAAGATTGGAAGTTAATTGGCTCATTCAAAGCACACCTCCAATGGAAAACTGTCACATGTTTTTCATTACACATGCTAAGTCTGATTTTCAAAGAGATAGACTGTTCACTATATTAGTCTGCTCACCATGTTAGCAATATCAAAGGGAAAAAAGAAAGTGAAAGAGCAGATGCTAAGATATAGTAACAACTTTCCACAAACACAGATGCTATTTATATTCCTTCATTACATTTGGAAATCCCATCAGAGGTTACACTTGTTTCAGCCACATCACTTATCATTTGTATCATCACCATGGGGATATATTAAGACATAGGTAATAGTATGAGTACTCCATATGTCTACTAAAGGTCACCAAAAGTGACTTTTGATCCATGAAAAAATCAAGCAAATCTGTTCTGATAAATCCAAATAGAGACTCCATCAAGAAATCAGAAACTGAGGATCGGAACAACAGCTATGAAAGAGGAACAAAATATATGTCACTGTGTAGGCCAAGGCCAATAACATCCACACCAGAAATGGACTGTTACGAAACGAAATAACTTTCATAAGGTTCTGAACCAAACTGGGCTCGGAACCACCCCACCTATTTTGCCCCACAAGAGCCATAGCCTACATGTTTTGTGTGTGTAGGGCTCCGACTTCCAACCTGGAAGGAGCCTGCCGGCACACAATTTGAACGTTTCTAATCAGAAGCTGAGCAGGGACCGGCATCATCCCACCTCAGCTTCTGATTGGAGATTGTCAAATGATGCGCTGGCAGGCGCCTTCCGCACTGGAAGCCGGAGCCTCACGTGTGCCAAAAAAGTAGGCTACTGGCTCTTGCGGGCAAAATGGGTGGGACAGTTCTGAGCCCAATTTGGTTCAGAACCTTAGGAAATCCATTTCATTTTGAAAGAGCCCATCTCTAATATATACCACTATATTCCCAATTACTAACATTTAATCAACAAAGAAAAGTTCTATTATTTAGTTGGATAGATTTTGCCTTATGCAAATATGCAACCACTATATTAGAAATAAGAATATGAAGCAATTAATAAAGCTTAGATGGCTTGTTGTCTTACAAAACTCTATAACCTTACTTTTACTTCTAACAGACGCTTGCAAGATCAGTTCCATCGAGCTACTTAAAGGAACATATGAGGATCCTTTGATATACACTATGTGTTGCATATATAATCAACAAAGCTATTAGAGCTGAACCTCAATACTATTCTAAAGGGATAGAAAGTATTAACATAATAAATCTAATTAACAAATCTCTGCTAATTAAGTTTTGTATATCCATTTTTCTTAACATATGGAGAGGTGCTTTTGCATAGCCAAGTACATCAATCTAATTCCACAATGTGAGTGACAAGCTTGGAATAGAATGCTCTTTCAATCTGCACTTTGAAATTAGCAATTATTAAATTAGCATTTTAATGTTGTAGTTTAATTTAGAGTTTGCACTTAGGTAATAGGAACATTTCAATCTTTATATGTTTACTCAGTTCAGCCATTTAAACATGAAGCTTTCTGCATCTAAAAGAGGAAAATGAACACAACAAAATAAGGTCAGATTAAATCCACACTGAATTGCAGCATAACAGGCAAATGAAGATTTAGCAAGCCATCTAATTAATCTCATCTTTAGTTTTACATTACCCTATTAATGAAAGAACTAAATTCTGATTCTAAAACAATTATGCCACTGATATGTCCAAACAGTTTGAAAAAGTGAGCAACCACTAACGAATCTGAATCCCCTAATTCCAGATAATTAACTCACTTACATGTAGCAAGAGGTTTCCTTATACAGTGGTACCTCTAGATACGACCACAATTGATACAGAGAGAATGGTCTCAACTCGAGTTGGTCTTAAGTCGAAACAATGTTTCCGAGAGGAATGCATTGAATGCTATTAATTGGTACAAGTGGTTTTTAGATTTCAATGCATTCCTATGAGAAATACTATACAGTGGTACCTCTATGTATGAACTTAATTCGTACATGGATGATGATCTTAAGTCAAGTTGGAACACACAGGAACTAATGCAAAATGCATCTGCTTTTGGCAGGGGAGGATATATATATTTTCAAACCTACAATACTAGACAGTCTCTCTCCAAAACTAACCATGGAGGCGAAGGAGCTACAGAGAAGCAGTCTCTTCACTGACCAACAGGTCACAGAAGGAAAAAAACATGAAAACAGATAACATGTTGTGCCTTTTTGGTTGTATGTCGAAGTTGGTTGTAAGCTGAGGGAAATTTCTGCAACCACTGCTGGTTATAACTCGAAATGGTTGTACGTCGAGCCGGTTGTAAGTCAATGTAACACTGTAAATTAGTCCTGGCAACTGAACCAATGGATAGCACCTTAAAATATGTAAAGAGGAGACACATGTAAAGGGACAGCAGGTTAGAGCGCTGAAAACTGTTGGCTGCAAAGTCAGCAGCTCAGTTGTTCAAATCCCAGGTGCCACACAGTAGAGCAAGCTCCTGCCAACCTAGCAATTTGAAGGCACGCAAATGCAAGTAGATAAATAGGTACCACTGTAAAAGGCAGGAAGATAACAGTGTTTGCTGTGCCATGCCCACCGCATGTTCATGGACTTGCACAACACTGGCTCTTCAGCTTAAAAACAGAGATGAGCACCACCCCTAGAGTTGGATACAACTTGCACACATGCACAGGGAGACTTTATCTTACTTTACCTAGGCACAGGCAGGTGACACAATGGATCATTGGGCTAGATTGCTCAAACTTTCAGCTACAAAGTCGGCAGCTTGGCAGTTCGAATCCTGGATGTCACGCAATGGAATTAGCTCCCACTGCTAGTCTCAGGTACTGCCCTAGCAGTTCAAAAGCAAGTAGATAAACAGGTACCACCATAAAAAGCAGGAAGGTAATAGTGTTTCGTGTGCAGAAATGCATTCAGCCATGCCGGCTGCATGACCATGGATTTGCACAACACTGGCTCTTCTGCTAAAAAACAGAAATGAGCACCGCCCCAAGAGCTGAATCTGCTAGCACACATATACAGGAAAGGGGGAGAGACCTTTAGGCAAAGGCAGGTTTTGCTTATTGTTCAAATGGCCACATGTGTCTTGTGCCTTAGCAGAGACACAGTTCAGAACCTTCTAAATAGGGAGAACCCAGGTAGGAAACTCACTCCTAGTCCCTGAGGAGCATAGCTAAGCTGGTTGCACCTCTTTGCAGCATTTGTATGACACTGAAGCACAGAAGGCATTAACCACAGAAAATGAAGAAGAAAGGAAGGTTAAAGCATGTGAACACAGAGATAATTCAGAGAACGTTAAAACTGAACAATATCTTCTTTACGCTGTTCTTTGCATTTTAATAAATGAGTAAACAAGGAGTAAATCTGCCTCTCAAGCCTATGAATACAGGCAAGAAGGCACCTGAGATCATTGAAACATGGCAAAAAAATGGGAGAGCACCTTATCTAGAAAAGACATATTCTTCTGCACAAAGGCTGAGACCAAACAGCCGATTAACACAATTTGGGTGAAAAGACAGCTTTAGGGAATGTAAGCAACATGGTCATGACTCTTGGTAGAACAGAACAAATGGGGCACTTTCATCTAGTACGATGGTCTCTGCAATCTTTTAAGAAGATAAGAGCATACATAAGAACAGCCTTGCTGGAACAGGCCACAGCCCATCAAGTCCAGCATTCTGTCTCACACAGTGGCTCACCATCTGCTTCAGGGTCTTCCCAATTAGATGTCTTCACCTGCTTAGAATCCCTGCAAATGGCATGGAGAGATATCCTACCTATCTCTCCAACCCAGAGATTGTCCTTAGGCCTCCGTAGTGATACCTTTTGATTCCCTTGTTCTCCATAAACTGGTCTCATCCTCTCTTAAAGCTGTCAGTCCTCTCTTAAAACTGTCAAGATATTGCAGACCCCCTTTTTTAAAGGACTTGAAGAAAAGAAGGAATACTGGAAAGGATTTTCTCAACTGTTGGATATAGAAAGTGCAAGAATAGTTGAATATAAAAAGAGAAAAATCCAATTAGTGCATGAATCTTTTCATTTCATAGCACAAGATGGGAAGAAGGCAGGAACCATTGTCTCTTAGGCAACAGGGGAAAAAAGTTTAGGTAGAAAAGAAATGACAGACCAAAACAATTTTTTATCTTCATTCCTAGCCAATTACACTGGTACCTCTGCTTATGAAATTAATTCTTATATGGGTGATGGTCTTAACTTGAGTTGGTTGCAAGTCAAAGTACCATTTCCCATAGGAATCCACTGAAACAATATTAATTCATATGAGCAGTTTTTAGTTATTATGTATTTATTTATTTTTATATTTACCATATTTATTTGAGTATAATGTGCACACGTGTATAACGTGCACCCCTCATTTCCGATTAAAAATCGGTATAAAATTTTATTTCACTTTTTCTCGGCTCAGACCAAGCATTGTAAGCGACGTTGTTGAATGTCATATGCAAAACGTCAGCACAAGCGGGTAGGCAGCTAATGGCAGCTGCTTCCTGTCGCATCCGCAAGACCAGAGCCCCCTCTGATGTATTTTCCCTGGCCCTTTCAACCCTGGTTCTGCCCCTGCACCCAAACTTTGCAATCTTTTTGGGGGAGAAATTTTGTGCGTTATATTCAAATAAATATGGTATATACCACAACCGATTTTCCCAGGTGGGAACTTTTCTGGTTATAGGTAGAGGCATACTTCCCCAAAAGAACCAATGCAAAAACATGTAATCCATCTGGGTTTGGCAGGGGAGGATGGGAGGATATATAATTTTTAACCTAAAATACCAGGCAGTCTGTCTTCAAAGCTAAGCATGGGGGCAAAGGAGCTACAGAGAAGCAACCTCTTCACTGACAAACAGTTAGCTGAAGGGGGAAAAGTGAAGGCAGTTAAAATTTTGCACCTTTTTCTGGTTGTATGTCGAAATGGTGATTGTAAGTTGAGGGAATTTTTTTTGCAACCATTCCTGGTTGTAACTCGAAATAGTTGTTGTGCTGGTTGTACGTCGCGGTACCACATATTGGTAAGTGTTAGCTGTTCTCCATGCACAGAGTTTAATTCTCATTAGAAAAGCCACTTTGGCCAGTCGAGCCAAATGACTAATGATTCCAAAAAAAGAAATCATTGATGGAAGACTGAACTATTAGTAATCGATGTGCCAGTCCATAAATAATTTATAAACCCCTATCTTGCAGTGAAACCCCAAATTGAAAAAAACTTTGTAAAGACAAAAATTATCAGGATTAAAAGTATGATCCTTTGGAGAGAAGAATGACATATTCGTACATGAAAATAAAAGACAAAAACGATATTTAATCTGGAGAGAAACCAGAATTTTCCAGTGAAAAGGAGCCCTTGAACCCAGCATAGGTAAGGGTAAGATGGGCAAAATCTTGCAAACGTTGGTAAGACTGCATAAATCTTAGAAATCAGACACGCAGGAGGCCAAGCTGGCAAAGGAATGTGTCACTTGAACCAACTCTGAGTCCCTGAAGGTAGCTCTAGGGCTGAATGGGAAAATGTGGATATTGAAATTGCATATTGAAGGCTTCAGACCAAATAAAGGCCTCTCAACAAAGTGCTTCGTTGCAGGAGAAAATGTTTCAGGCTAAGGAGTTGGGCACATGTGCTGTTTGGTCCTTGGAAAAAGGCCACATGCATAAACCAAGATATACCACTCCCCAAGCAATTTTGCAGCATATTTCATGAGATGGCATGTCACATTGATCTACTATTGGGAGGTATTTTTTATTTTTCTTAAGTAGTGCCAGGCTACTTCTATTTTTCTCATTTGGCAAGTGGTCCATTAAGTCTACAACTTTATCCCAGAGGAACAGTTGATAGCTGCCCTGGAAAGCCGATTAATTTGCCACTCTGAGACATAAAGAAGCTACAGAGTATGCCTTTTCTCCCATCAGAGCCATACATCACCCTTCTGTCTTGGAAGCCACTGAGGACCTCTCTTCCACAGATGAGGCCAACATGATTGAACTGACCACTGGGTACCCTGAGAGGAACTTGTAAGAATCATCCTGAACTCACAAGTTACTTTCTGATGAATGGGTTGTTGCAGATGTGGTTGTGTCTGACCATGTACCCTTCAAGGCCTTTCTGATGACTTCACAACAGGGGTGCCATCTCTGTGGGGGCAGAGGGGGCCAACTGCACCCCTACTCAGTTTTGTGAGGGGGCAGGGCACCCGTGGGAAAAATCGAATTTTTCCTTTTTTCCACATGAATCTCCCTGATTTCTGCACTGGATGCTGGTGAAACCACTGTTTCCTCACAGATCCCATCCTTGACCATATATAGTTCCACAGAAATCATGAGTCCATCAATGCAAAGCTGCTCATAGCCTGAAAAACATGCATCTGAGGGATAGATCCACATGGATATCCCTGTTTTCTGCACTGGATGGTCCTGAAACCATTGTTTTCTGGGGAATCAGGGTGTGTGGCTTTGGGGTGTGGCTTCAGGATGTGGGTGTGGCTTCATAACCAAACCCACTGCCCCCACAGTTTGAAAATCAAGTTGGCTCCCCTGCTTCACAACATAGAAACTTTGTCTATTGTTTACATTTCCTTCTATGATAAGTATTTAGATTGACTGACAAATGTATATGGAATAAGTGCCAATAATAACAGTTATGATATGGAGAAGTGTAAAAGCAAAGCAAAAAGCAAAGTGTTCTGCTTATATGCCACCCTATAGCACTTCAAGAACTCTCTGGGTGGTTTATAATTAATTATGAAGGCTACACATTGCCCCTCTCCTGAGCAAGCTGGTTACTCGTTTTACTGATCTCGAGAGCATGGAAAGCTGTGTCAACTTTGCGCTGGCTAGTCTGGGAATTCAGTCCCAGGTCATGAGTACAGTTTTTGCTGTAGTTTAGCATTTAACCACTGTGCTATGAGGCTCCTACAGTGATGTTCCTGGATAGAACTGTGAGATCATCATATCATTCAAGACAAGAAGTCAGCATTGGGATCTTCTGGTGGTAAGATTTGAATCTTATGATACAATTCAGTATGAACTGATGACAGCATTGAATACACCAATATAGCACCTGATTCCTTGTCTGAATATAGACATTGAGCAACAGATTCATTTAGGTCTTGCTATAATGAGGTGTTCTATTATGAGGGCAAGTCTATTTCAGGGCATTCATTTCAGGTTTTTCTATTTATGCTTTCTGGCACTCCAGAGAATCTGACACTTCTAAAGAACCTTAAAAAACTACTCCAAACAAGCCAAGAGGCAAAACAAAGGGGGGAAAACATTCCAAAAGCAGGGAATGCTACTTGAGAAAAAATAATTATTATCAAATCTACAGTGGAAGTTGTTTATATTATCACATTCACACAGGCCAGTGGCCCAGTGGCCTAATCATGAAGTCCACCCTTGTGGCCTTTGGGATTGTACCGACAGAACAGTTCCCCCAAACCCTCATCAAAACATACATTTTTAACAGAACAAATACTCAGTAACCAAAAAAGCAGTTTTAAAAAAACATCTTCCCACACTGGGGAATATATATATATATATAAACATGCACAGCCTCCTCTCCCAAAACCTAAGAAGGAAGCTAACAAATAAAGACCAAAAACAAAACAAAAACAACCAAAGCTTCTTGTAACCAAAACTATGGGGAGATTTCTTTCCTCACCACTAATTGCTAGCAATTTATGTTGTATGTCCTTCCTTCTTTAAGATACCCACAGGAGGGAAACAGTCAGGCAGAACATAATGGAGAAAAACAATTAAAAACATACATATAAATAATCCTAAAACTATTTTCACAGGCTGATAGTAGTCAGCTATCATATCCATGTGCTAATAATTCTTATTTGACCAACCAGCCTACCATGAGCTCACTGAAGGATGTAAATGTAAAGAGCCAATGTCATAAAGTCCATAGTCTCATATGGTTCAATTTTCTGTTCAAACAGTTGCACATCTGTTGCCTAGGAGGAGCCCACAAGCAAAACATCTGCATTCTCTAGCACATGTTGCCCTGAGGCAAAAAAAAAAATCCCAGAGAAGATACTCAGAAGATGGTCAGTCAAATATTTCAGCCAAACTATAGAGAAGTACAGTTGTCATGACTCAACTTCTAGTAATCTCAAATGCATGAACGAGAGCCTTGACAGATACGTTTTAGCACTTTAAGAGGTCTTCCATGTTTGCTTCATGGGATCAGGATGCAAGTAAAGTGACAGCTGATCTAATAAGTAGCCTGTTAATTGCATTTTTAGAATTTTGCACTGTGTTTCTTGTGCGTATAGCACATGGAGAGGTATTTTGCATAGTGGACTACATTGAACTGATCAGAATTACAGCTCATACACAAGTTCAGAAAAGTCCACCTTTGATACCATTTCAAACCAAATTATCTCTGAACTACTTGGGACTCACGAGAGAAATGAGATGTGATGTAACAGATCCATGAGGAGTCTACCCGGCTTTTTTCCCCTTAGTGAAAAGCAGATACTAGGACCTCAATTTGGACTGGAGCCACCTTGCAATGATCTATGTGATCCTGAGGTGGGCTGAAATGACTGACCTCAATTTGCCACTCCACTGGTAGGTAGCAAATTGAGGGCAATCATTCCAGTTCTATTTTGTGAAGGCAATGCAATTCAGCTTTTCTAACAGTTGAGGGGATGGTGTCTTCTGATTTTTCTTAGTAGGAAATAGTTTCCTCTTTTTAAAGTGGTGTTCCTCACCTTCAAGAAAAAGTGCCAGAAAACACAAGGGATGCATGTATGTACACACAGGGTGGGGAGGTTGTGGAAGACAGATACTTGGGTTTATTATTATTTTTTTAAGAAAGAAAAGGGCATTTCTGCTTGGCTTCCCAATCATCAATTATTGCACTCTCTCCTCAGTCATTTTTCACCTCTCATCTTGTTCCCTACATTTCACCTGGAATGCCAGTGCGAAGCAAAATAAAAGGGTATCTGTCTAGTGTTAATTCCTGTTCCAATTCCCTGGTGTTCTTTAGCTCCCAACAATTATTATTATGAGAACTCACACCCACACCTTTCCTGTGTCTTCTACTTCTGTGCCAAATACCAATTGGGTAGGAGTAACTGAAGACAGAGAAATGACACAAAGGGAATGTGGAACTTTTTCTCTGAAGACATTTGAAGTTATGAGCTTTACTTGCCCAGTTTTGTGGTTTTTTCAGCCAAAAGGGAAAAAAAAGTTAGGCAATTCAGGCCCTTATCACACCACTGTTAATTCCAGAGCAAGAGAAAATCCGGAAAAGCACAGTTCGTGTTAAGTCCGAAACAGCAGTTCACATACCCTTGCCATTGCAAGCCATTGCTTGCTGCAGTAAATCCGACGCTTCCCCTTTAAATTTCAAACTGTAGTTCCATCCTTATCTCACAATCTCCCCACTTATCCCCGCCTCTCAGCTGTTTCTGGGCTGGTTGAGGCACAGAAGCAAACCTCCTGTGTCCTGGCTCTCTCCTCCTTGTCCTCCAGGAACTGAAGACCACGTGCTGCAGCCGAATCCCTAACAGCGACAAAATATTACAACATCCAAAGCAGGTACTTGGAAAACTGCAGTTCAGTCGCTGTTCAGGGGGCGTGACACATTTTAAATTAGCATAATCTGGATCTACATGTGAACACTCTTTCTAAGAGCGGATATTTATGTATTAAATTTCGGATTTTAGTTTGCATGTGATAAGGGCCTCAGCTGCAGATTGCTACCGTTACACGACAGAGTCACTATAAAAAGTGTTCTGAGACAAAGCATGAAAACCACAGGGTCTCTACCCCCCACTCACTTCCCAATGTCAGCATACCTTTCGGATGCACACAGCATTAGTCACTGGGTTCTACAGAAGGTAAAGTCAAATGATCTTATTCAGACTTGTACTAGTGAAACAGCTACAAAGAACTGGGTATCTATAGCATCCTGTACAACACAACTGGAACCTGCCATTTGATTTTACCTAAACTGTCAGTCATTATATTTAAGATAAAACTGGGAAATACTGCTTAGATGACACCTGTGTATGAGGTTTCAGGAGAAGTTTGAATACATTCTGGTGATACTGTGATACTTCCTCAGGGACAGTTCCACAAATGCTTACATGTAACCGTGATTCACTCACCATATTGCTGGTGGTTCTGAGCCTTCTATTTCCAAGTAATCGTATTTTTCTTCCATTTGAAAATCCGTAAATATAAGTGAAATGGTGTCACCAGGTTCGGCCACAATGGTCCATGTGCAGTCTGCATTATTGTGATACTCGTTGGGAAAATTAGGGCTCGAGATGATACCACTGGATCCCCTCATTGTCCCTCCACATGCATCCTCCGCTGTCAAAGAGAAGAAAGAGAGGGAGAAAGAGAACACACCGGTAAGATTAAAACATTTTACATAGGGGTATTTTCTGTTAAACTGAAGAAGCTAGAAATTGAGAGTTTCGTTTCCCATTGTGGCACCTTGCCAGGGGCTGGACCTGATGATTCGCAGGGTGCCACAGTTTGAAGATTCTAAAATCATTTCATCACAACAGGTTATTCAGTTACACAAGATGCTACAGAACGGCAAGGTATGGAGAAGAAGTCCTACTGGAAGACTAATTCCAATAGTCTCCTCCCTCCTTGTGCAGTTATCTTGGAGCAGCCCTTTCATAGAAGGCAAGAGGAGAGCACAGAAATAGCCAGTTTCTATTGCCCTTACTAAGAGACAAGCTTCACTGAGATCTTCCATTCCCACAATTACGCAAGCATTCATATTAAGAAATCTCTGTGGTCATGTCAAAAGTCCCATAGGCTACACACACACAGAGACAGACAGACAGACAGACAGACAGACAGACAGACAGACAGACAGACAGACAGACAGACAGACAGACAGACATGTATACATGTACATACATCCACTGTACAGTAACTGACTTTATAAACCTTGCACATAATGGCAGTGATCCTATAAATTAATCAGTTTAATAAGTTGCAACTAGAGTAGGCACATCAAATCAATGGTGTTGGTGAGTGAACTCCTCTGCAAGTTCCATTGATTCAACAGACCTTCTCTGTGACTTACTATGATAAGCAACCGGATTTCAGCCATAATATAAAACAGGACAGAGTGGTTAAGGAAGGAAGGAACATCTGAATGTTGTAATCATTCATTAGTGTTTTTCCTAACTGGGATCTGGAAGTGCCATTCTACATCCTAATGTGTCCTACAAGGATGTCAATCCCATTGGCTCCATAGGTCCTTTTTCAATTTTTTTAATGGATGCTTTTAAATAGGGATGTGCAAAAGGACATAAACATTATGGCCAACCCACTCTGTATTCGTTGTGAGACACTCCAACAACCTTTATTCAACCCACATTCATAACATTATCTCTACATTTCTATGTCTCTTTTAAAAAAGAAAAAAGAAAAGCCACATAAGGGGAAATGTGCTATGACTGGAGGGTTATACATAGTACTCTAATTGCATGACTCATCCACTCAAAAACAATACAACAATAATCCTTCTTCCTTTACAAACATTCAACCCTTTTAAAAATCAATAGAACAAAAAAAAACATAAATCTGCAATGCACAACATTAAATCCACTAAAGTTTATCGATATTAAATCAGAACATTTCTCTATACTATTCATCCATATAAATTTGGTTATCACTTTTCCAATTGCTTGCGATAATTAGTCTTGCCACAGTTGCAAGTATAATGGCCAATTCTTTTCTTCTCTCTTCATTTGGTTATCATTAACCAACCAGTCATGCCACTTGAGAGGTGGTGAGTGTTCCAAAACTGGAGGCTTTAAAGCAGGCATGTCCAAAGTCCCGTCCAGGGGCCAAATGTGGCCCATTTTCAAATTTTGAGTGGCCCACAGCCTCTTCTCCCCACTGGCTCAGCCTGGTACTCATCCCAATGAGAAATTGAATTTATTTTGCCCTCAGAAATAAGGGCAGGTGAGGGGAGACCAGGAAGACCCAGTCATGGAGCAAAGGCAGGGGGATGCTTCTTACAGTACCCTTTGAACCACTGGGAAGGTGGGCATAGCAGGGTAGTACCCGAGCAGGGTCCCCTCCCCTCCCCCTCAACAGCTCTCTTTGGGGAGAGGGCGGCGTGGTTCCTTTCTAAAGAGGGGGTGCATGTATGCATGCACAGACTCCTCCCTCCCCAGCACTGGACACTTCCCTCTGGAAAGCAGCTTCACCTCACCAAGAGGAGGCTGTGAACTGTGTTGGCCCCCACACATTTTCACCTCACCAGATCTGCCCTCCTTGCAAAAAAATGGACACCCCTGCTTTAAAGAGGAATGTAAACACTGCTTGGCAGATGTCCTTTGGATCTGAATTCCTGCATGGAGCAGGTGGTTGGACTCGATGGCCTTGTACACCTTTTCCAACCCATACTCCAATTATTTACTTTATTTTCTTGAAAATCATCATCATCTACTTCTTCCTTGTTTCACATAACTCTTAACTTGTTGATTGTACACTGTAGCACCATTTCCCATTGGAATGCATTGAAACATGATTAATCCGTAGGAGCAGTTTTTCCAGTCATACTGTTTGTATGTAGAGGCATAGCTCTCCATAGGAACTAATGCAAAAGCAGTTACTACATCTGGGGGTGTGTGCGTTATAACCTAAAATAGCAGGCAATCTCTCTCCAAAGCTAACTGCTAGGACCAAGGAACTACAGAGAAGCAGCCTCTTTGCTGACCAAAGGTTAGCTGAAGGGGAAAGAAGAGGGGCATGCAGTTCAAATTCTGTGCTTTTTTTCCCAGTTGTATGTCAAAATGGCAGTTGTAAGTTGAGGGAAATTTTTGCGACTGCTGCTGGTTGCAACTAGAAATGGTTATAGGTTGTGCCGGTTGTACGTTGAGGTACTGCAGTAATGCTACTTAAGAACCTCAACCAAAAGGAAGGAAGGGTAGAAGCGCTGGAAGAATATTCCACGTTTAGACATTCTGCTCTAAATTTAGAATCCCTGGCAGTGATTTTTGTACATGACTTGAAACGCAAAGAGAAACAGAGCAGGAACATTTCGGCAGCACACAGCTTGTCTTCCTAATCTCATAATGGTGGGTTGTTACCGTTAAAGAAGCCCCTGCTTTTATCTCCAGATAAAAAAGAGCTTGTATGACAAAATACTTTCAAGATTCCAGTCTCCTTTCATTTCTTTGAGAGTGTAATTATTCAGGGAACTTAAAATTCAGCCCTCCAGAACATGATTTCTGCTCTGATTATCATATTCCCCAGAAGCTGCAAATAGGATTTGACCAACTCAAGATAGGCTTTCAGACAAATTACAGAAACTGCTCGGTCAGCTCATCCCTTCTGCCAAAAAAATGTATATTAGCCAAGATTCTTTTCCACTCTCTTCTAAAGTTCAAAGTGTGTAAATTCAGAATGAAAAAGAGCTGAGGTTATACTAGAAAGAAATTAAATATCTGTAACTTGATCAAATCTCAACAAAATATAAGGAATGCCATTTAATTGTAGGTAGCCGTATTAAGTACCACATATACTTGCAAATAAGCCTATTTTCAGCCCATTTTTAAGGGCTGAAAAAGCCCCCCTTGGCTTATACTTGAGTCAATAAATGTATATAGTTTCCTTGAGGGAAACTGAGGCAATTGAGGGGAGAATAGGTTCCTTGGCTTATACTCTGGCCAGCTTATATTTGAGTATATATGGTACTTTTGAACTATACCTTCAAAGCAAAGTGTTCTGTTTATGAGTGTGTCATCCAGGACTGAAAAACCAAATATCAATTTTGTCTGTGTTTTTATAACTAGTAGTAACTCACTCACATGGACCATGTTTCTAATCTTCAGTTAAAATATCATCCATTTGCACATGTATCCATCAAACCATAAGCAACTTTCTGGTTATTATCAGGCTGGTTCCACTGCATACTGGTTTACGGTATACAGTAAGCCCCCGCAAAGTTGCGGTTCACTAACTGCGGTTTCAGTCTTTTGC
>JAIOUR010631943.1:0-14447 GCA_020711275.1 Calotes versicolor
CATTTGGTTTGTTTTTTTAAAACAACCCTCAAGTATCTGCCCATAAGCCAGATTTTCCAACGACCAGCTCGGGAGGTAGTAAAAATTTGCTCCTCCTGTGTATCATGTTTTCAATCTCATTTTATAGTGGTGACGCCTTTGAGACTCTAGGACCAGGTCGTGGGGAAAGAGCCTCTGCTGTATTTGTTGACATTTTTCGTAACATGAAACCACCAAGATGTTATGCATCACAGATAGTTTAATCTGCAGATACTGCTTTATCAGGGTTTTTTTTTTAACCAAGAGGATAAACAGTACCAAAATATTAAATAATCTAGAGACAAAAGGTGCAAATTAAGGGCACCCTAAAGAGTACTCTTGCAGAAATTAGTAGTGTTTTCCTTCCTCTCTAGAATTCCTTCATAGCAACATCTGAAAATACTGAGTCACCCAGTTCACCTGTGTCGAAGAGGACACCAGGGATGACCACTGAGAGAGCATCGGTTGGGTGTAGCAAAGTGTAACCACAAAAAACAGAGTTGCAAAGTGAAGCTGCCAAGTCATTAACTGACAGATATGTCCAACTCTGCATAGATTTGGTCAGTTCATATATTATTTGCTTATGCTACACCCAGTCAATCTCTTCTGTTATCCTTCAGTAATGAGGGTTTTTTTTTTAAAAAAAAATCTATCACCATATTGAAACTTGTCACACACACACATACAGTGCTCAGCTTGGAAGTTCCTTTTAGATCTACAGTGAGCTCTGAATTCAAAATGGCCTGAAAGAGCCTAAGGCTCAATTTAACATGGCATAAATGAGTTGGGAATTGTTGCCAGAACTGGTTTCTTCATTGGCTGTGCGACTTTCTCCCAATCATCTAAGACAGAGGTAGGCAACTTGCAGCCCTCCAGATGTCCTTGGATTGCAACTCCCCAAAGGCCTTGTCAACACAGCTAGTGGTGAAGGCTTCTGGGAGTTGAAGTCCGAGAACAGCTGAAGGGCTGCAGGTTGCCTATCCCTATCTAAGATATTCAATTCACTGGCAAGTACATTCCCTGATTCAGGATGTAGATTTTCTCTTATCACCTGCACTCATGTCAAAAGCAACAATATTGGAAGCTGCAGGCCCGTTTCAAATAAGGGTGCTTAGCTATTGCTAGCATTTCACTCTAGGACAAACATTCCAGCAACTTACAACCAATCAATTACAAATCTACTCATAAGGAAGTCTCCCTGAGTCCAGTTTTAAAATTACATTTAGCAGATACTCTTAGAAGAGATGCTCCCTGAAGTAGTAGAATAAATATGTTTGTCATTGCACATGATTTTTCTTCACTGTGCACCTCGCATATAGTGTGCTTTGTTTTGTAAATGGTCACATGCAAGTCAACATTGGCTCAATTTGCAAGCCCGGTTTCTGAGGCACATATCTCAGAGGAAATCTCAGTGTGGCATGAAAAATGAATTGACCCTAGGGAAAATGGATTCCTTTTAACATAGTCTGACTTTTCCTTCCAGGTACGTGAGCAGATGATTGCCGCCAAGAGGCAAAAATCTGTGGGATCTGTCTGAATCTAAAGATCTGTGTTCAGAAAATACTTCAGGGCAAGGATCTAAGTGCATCCCCTCAACATGCAGAACAAAAACCATGGGATACCTTTCTAATAGGCAGTATAAAGACAGCTGTGACCAAAATATCTGTATTACTTCAGGTCTTTTGTGCTTTACAAAACTATAGTTTGTGCTATACATTATAACATGTGCTATAAGAAGTTCACTTATCCCAAATGGGCAGATAAGGTATCAGCTAATTAGGCAGCTTAATGGTAGACAGGCTATTATCTGAGAATTACTAATGTTATGTGCACTGTGATGATTGTGTTCTGACGTCTACTATTCTAGCAATGCTTGACCACACCTGTTAATAATCAGTTAAGCAACAGGGTTCATATGCTCCCCACCCACACTAAAAAGCAAGGTTTTTTTTAGTGTTTTGATTTCCAAAGTCCCCCATCTAATATCATCTATTTATATATTTCAAGTCAACAGGTAAATATGATGGTTAGCTATATAGTAAAGAGGGGGGGGGGACTTCTGGCTCTCCAAATGTTCCTTGACTGCCACTTCCCCCCTCACCGTCCTGCTGAACCTGACTAATGGTCTGAAAAGAAGAGATTTCTAGAGTAAAGTGTCTGGAGGAGAACGGGCTGTCCATCTCTGCCACAACCCTGGACATTCCCAAACGAGCCATATATTTAGAAACACCCTGAAGCTGCGCTCACTGACGGAGACAATTCAAAAGATCAGAAGCTGCTGAATGGCTTTGAAAGTGTTTTTCAATCACACACACAAAATGCTAATTCTAATATAACAAACATAAACACAACAGTAGTTACACAAGCTGTCACACAGAGCGACTCAATGGAGCGACTGCTCAAGGCATCTAACATTTAGGCCCACAACTTTCCACTTCTAAAGCCAAGCAAAATGTCACAATGTAATACTGTACTGTTATATTTCCACAGAAATAATGAAGGCAAGTGCCCTTTGGTGCTCCACTCACCCGCCCCCCAGTGGGCAACTCAGCAGAGTGTGGTCACCAATCGTACACTTAAAAAAAATATAAATATATCAAATGTACAATAAAATAGATCTGTACAGCACTGAGAATGAAAATAGTATACGTATCACTTTGAAATATGCTTGTCATTTAACAGAATTTACACCCACATTTACAGAATAAATATACAGTCGAAATAGAATCTATAGATTACTCTCTATATGTACATATAAACACAAATAATATAGTGCTTCTCCATCTTCCGCTGCACCGGACGATGGGGGAAAGAAACACTAGGGGCCCATGGCAGAATTGTAGCTATCGCTGATTCAATGGTGGCCAACATCCATAGCAGTGATTCTGCTTACTTGATCTGGTCTACTGACCAGTGAAGGTGCATTGATCTACCTCTCTTCCTACATAGGCGGTCAATGGCCATGTGTCATGCGCATGTGGAGAACGTAGACTAGCATAAAGCAGAGGTTTGAGAGTCCCTGAAACCCTTCCTTCTCAAGATGGCTTTAGAAGAGAAGAGAGCCATGAACTTGAGCAACAAGCTTTCTCTAGGAGTTTGTCGTTTGATGGTTTATCAAATGGGAGTGCAACCCACAAGCTCTCAGGCCACCCTCAGCCAACATTCTGGCACCCCAGATCAGCACCTTCAAAGCTGGTCACCCAGCCGCCTCCACTATGAGCACTGGAAGTACTAAGCTAACGAGCAAAGAGTTTGAGGGTTTCTGCTTTTGCATGTGGAGAGGAGGTGGTGATCCCAGCCTTTTCCCACTGTAAACCGTGCTTATGGCCAGCATGCCAGCCTTCTGACCCCTCCCCACAGCCATTATATGTGACCAGGACTCATCTCTACTTCACAAGGAAGGCCGCGTGTTAACACCAAGTATATAGGTGAAACTCAAAAACATTTGGATATTGTGCAGAAGTTCATTTATTTCAGTAATGCAACTTAAAAGGTGAAACTAATATATGAGATAGACTCATTGCATCCAAAGCAAGATAGTTCAAGCCGTCATTCATCATAATTCTGATGATTAGGGCTTACAGCTCATGAGAACCAGGTGCAAAATTCTAGGTTCAAAGTGTCCCACTCTGTTCACTGTCTTGATTCATGCAACTATCTTGCTCTGCATATAATCAGGCTCTCTCATATATTAGTTTCACCATTTAAGAATCATTACTGAAATGAATGAACTTCTGCTCAATATTCTAATTTTTTGTTAGTTTCACCTGTATTTCTCTGAACTGGTCTGATCTCAAGCCTGTGTGATGTTTCCTTGCCTTCCTTGGATCAAATGATGAAAGTCCGTATCAATCTAGAAACGGCTGCTGCGTTTCTGGATTCCTTGAGGATGTACGCCCGTGGAGACGGCCCTGCTGAGCTCCTCGACTGCACAGCAGACCCAACATGGCCTCTGCACACAAGCCAACACATGCTGGCGCCATAACAGTGCAGGGCTCCTTGGCAGGTCCACAGTCATGTGTGTGTCCCCATTTTCTTTTTTCAGTTCTGTGGTAGAGGTGGAAAAAGACCCCTTTTGCCATTCTGCACTTTAAAAGACAACAACCCAGACAAGGTGTGTTCTCCCACACACCAATTGCGCTGCAGGGAAGTGTTCAAACCCCAAATTTTCAAAAAGGAGCCTTTGAAAGGTTACAAGACTCATGTGGCCCATTTTAGCACCTTTTTTAAAAAGAACTTCACCGTGTGTGCACTCCCACATATGAATTATACAACCTCCAAGCAACTAAAATAAAGGTGCGATTGAATTTTAAAAACAAGGGTGTTTTTTAAAATGGCACTGCATGCTTCCTCTATTGAATATGACTAAGCAGGAGGCAGAAGCTGTGTCACTGTTCACTGAATAAGAGCATTAGCTCTACCCAACAGGTGAGGCGTGTGGTCCACCTCTTCTTCTGTATCCTGCACATCAATTACAAAGACACTGAATGCAACACCTAAAGGAGCTATTATATTTTTCTAGGTATAAAATATACTGCACTTTAAAAATGTGGCAGTACCAACAGTACCTTGCAATATTATTTAATTTTAATGTGTTTATTTAATTGTATGTATTTTAATGTGCCTTTTTAAAAAATGTGCTTTTGCAACCTGTCATTGTGTCTGCCGTGCAGCCTTCTCCAACATAATGCACTCCAGATGTGTTGAACGACAACACATGCACCCTAGCTTGGTGGTAAGAATTTCTACTCATACATTTGAAGCACCATAGAAGGTGAGAGAAAGCTGCTGTAGAAAACAGCTGTTTCTGGGAAAGTTTTCATCTTAACAGTGTATTTGATGAAAAGTACTGTTTGAGGTCAAGGTCTACTCCAAGTTACAGAAACAACATCAGGAGTGTTACTATAGATCAGTGGTTCTCAACCTGTGTGTCCCCAGATGTTCTTGGACTGCAACTCCCAGAAGCCTTCACCACTAGCTACGCTGACAAGAGCTCTTGGGATTTGCAGTCCAAGAACATGTGGGGGCCCACAGGTTGAGAACCACTGCTGTAGATTCTAGAAAAGCACACTGGTGCAAAAGAGTCCTGATTCTGTCCTACACACATAGCGCATGCCTGAATTCGCACCACTGGATGGGCCACAATTGGGCAGGGGAACACAGTAAGGAAATCTCAAGAAGTAGATCAATGCAGCCTTCCTTAAGGGTGTGGAAAGACAAGGGACAGTGATGTGCCTTCCGGCACTGGAAAGAGGTTGCCTTGCTGAGAGCAATCTCCCTTAAAATGACCTTTTCATATTTTATTTGGAAAATAAAGGTTGTAGCCCTGCAGCTGCCTTAAACAGGTTCAGCTTGGGCACAGATGGGGGTCAGGCTGGAGCACAATTCCCCATGAAGTGTGGGGTTGCCAGGGTATAGATTGCACCAGACCCTTCCACAAGTGCTCCAAAAAGCTATCGATGTCCTCATGTTGTCACACCCTCAGATGAGACCTCCATCCTCAATCCCCCTGCTGTTTTTGGTCCAGCATCAACAATAAGATGAAGGGTGAGGACACAGCCAGGCGTTGCCAAATGCTGTCTACATAAACGTATACCTTGGGCCAGACTTCTAAGACACATTCACCAAAGCAAGTGGGTAAAGTTTTTATAACTACGGAGGCCTAAGGGCAATCTCCGGGTTGGAGAGATAGGTAGGATATCTCTTAATGCCATTTGCAGGGATCACAAGCAGGTGAAGATATCTGCTTGGGAATACCCTGAAGCAGATGGTGAGCCACTGTGCGAGACACAATGCTGGACTCGATGGGCTGTGGCCTTTTCCAGCAAGGCCGTTCTTATGTTCTTAAGGTTGGATATTATCGGAGTGCAAATCCACTGGTCATCTGGTAGAACCTATATTAAGAAAAGCATCTTCCTTGTGCTAGACGTGGTGGCGGAAGTGCTTAGATGTGCACACTGGGATGCCACAAGATCCCTTTTAGCTAGAGAAAAACAGTGAACAAGGAGTGAGAGCCCTCAGGGATCTAAACCCTTTTTCCTTGGCTGCTGCCTTGTTTTGTGCTCCTTACCCAGTTTCTGACTGCTTGTGCAAAAGGGGTTTGCCTTTTTCAGTGCCAATTGGCTAACGTTTTGTTTAGGTCTGTAAAATGTATTGCAGTGCCTTATTACTATTATTCACTGAGGAAGGATCTCAGATTCTGGGTTGGAGGTAACCAGAAAGAAAGGCCTCTTCCTTTTCCCATCTTTCCCACTCTCGAGATCTCATTTGTCCCCTCTCTGCTGTAAATGCTGGGAAGGGAGTCTAAAGCATAGGTTCCTTCTCTAGGCATGGAGGGGAGTGCTGATGGCAGATGGTCACAGTTCAGACTCAGGGGTGGTAGCCATATGGTACCCACTGCTAAAGCGTCCATTGGCAACACTGGTCATCTCCATTGGGGAGGTGGTCCCTGGGCCCAGGTAAGAACGGTGCGTGGGCATTGGGGAAGGGGCTTCACTGGGTACTTTACTCAAGATGAAACGGGTCTCGTCGTTGTCTTCCAGGTTGGAGATGTCCTTCATCATACGCCCCTTCTTGTATGTCACAGACAGGGCGTTGGAGCCATCCGACAGCAGGTGGAACTGCCGAAGGATGAAGATGACGGGCAAAGGAAGGATGGCCAGGATGATCAGTGACACAAGGATGCCCAAGGCCCATTTGGGATAATACAGGTATTTCTCTGCAGCCTGGGAGGAAGGAAGAAATAGCATTGGCATGGATCAACTTCACGCAAGTACAACCCTAGAACAGATTACATGAGCATTGAGCACCAAGACTGACTACGGTATTAGAAGTAGAACTTGGAAATGTTACTTGTGGGATTACAGTATCCAAAAATCTCCAAGCCAGTAGGACTAAACGCCATACTGGCCAGCAGAATCTGGAATCTATCAGAAATACAGATTGACAGAGAAGCATCTATATATTTTTGAAGTTCTGCCCGTAACCATTTCTTATCTTCTGGCTCCAACACAAAGAACTCCATGTGCAGTAATGGGGAATTGTAATAAATGGAAAAGAAATTCTATTGGTCTTCCCTGTTTCTTATGCAAATAGTTAAATCACTCTCGCTTTCACGGACTGTCAAGTTTCTTCCTGCTTATTATCCTTCCGGTAATCCACCATATCCATAAAGCTCTCCTCCAATGACTAATTTCAAAAGGAAAATGCTTTTCCTGTTAGTTTTCTTCATTGTTCAGTCTGCATATTCATACAGTGGAGACACCATTGTATGGATAAGCTATCGTTAACAGATCAGTCTCCCAGGAGCAATGCATCTGGGTACTGAGCTGATAGGGACGGCCTCTTAAAGAAAGATAAGCAATAGAAACCACCTCAGTACCAAAGATTTCTTGAAGTAAATGCTTAAGTGACCTTTTAAAGATCAAAATCCACACTTGGGACAATGGACCTTAATCTTGTCTTTATCTGCTTCACAACAAGCATGTCCAACTCTGCAGTGCCAACAGTGACCACTTCGTCCTCAAGAGGCAGTATCTCCACAGGGAGGAATGGCAGCTACTCAAGCCACCTTTACTGGGAATCATCTCCAGTAGGATAGAGGCTTAGTAGTGGGAGAGAAGGTGCAAGACTGTTGGTGTGCTGACTGTCTGTAGCAAATGCCACAAGGGAACCACTTCTCTGGCCTCAGTGTGAATGGAGGTTCACCAAATGCAAAGCTGATCATAGACTGCTGTAAAGAACCTGTGTCTTTAGAGGTACAAACTACTAGTATGTAATGAACCAACATTATAGTTGATTCATTATAGAACAGTGTAAGTTGCATGGGCTGGGGATATGAGAGAGGCATGAGATAGAGGAGATAGAGGACTGAGAAAAACTGGTTGCATTTGATTATTAGTATTGTTGACCTGTGAATAAGTACAGTGGTACCTCGACTTACAACTGGCTCGACTTACAACCATTTCAAGTTACAACCAGCAGTGGCTGCAAAAATTTCCCTCAACTTACAACCACAATTTCGACATACAACCAAAAAGTCACAAAATTTTAATTGTTTTCACTTTCTTTCCTTCAGGTAACTGTTGGTCAGCGAAGAGACGGCTTCTCTGTAGCTCCTTCACCACATGGTTAGTTTAGGGGACAGACTGTCTACTATTTTAGGTTTTAAAAATATATCCTCCCCTGTCAAAAGCAGATGCATTAACAGCTTTTGCATTAGTTCCTGTGAGTTCCAACTTGACTTAAAACCATCATCCATGTACGAATTATGTTTGTAAGTAGAGGTACCACTATATTTCTTATAGGAATGCAATGAAATCTAAAAACCAATTAATAGCATTTCAATGCATTCCTATGGGAAACACTGTTTTGACTTAAGACCAACTCGAGTTAAGACCATTCTCTATATACCAATTGTGGTCGTAACTAGAGGTACCACTGTAACTGGGTGAGGTAAGAACTCTGTAATTGAAGAATTAAGTCTGTGCAAGTTATTACTAAATACTCTTACATCAGTAGTACAACAAGATACTCTTGAAGTGTCTCTAACTTTGGTTATCAATAAACTCCTTTTATTTCATTCAAATACATGTAAGTCTGGGACTGAGTGTTTACTAGCAAAGCTAGCTGGTGGCAGGGGAATAAAAGTGGTGGTGCATGTCAATGGCCCATGAAAAGTCTGAGGGCAGTGCATAGTGAACGCCACAAGAAATTGGTGGCATGGGCTAGGGACATGAAGGCGCACGGCCTATGGATTTGGGGCTTGTAGGATACACGCAAGGACTCACCTCTTCTCTGATCCAGGCATTATAACCTGGTGGAGTGACCGCCAGCTGAATTATGCTGGCCATCATCAGGCCAGCCATACAGATAGGCGAGATATACTTCCATGTGTAGAAGTAGAAACGGTAAGGGCGGAAGCCCAGCATGTCTGTCAATTCAAGCATGAATCTATGAAGAGGAGAGGAAGAAAGCAAACAGATGGATATCCCCTCTTGTGTCTTTCATACCCTGGTTGTGTCTCACTTACCTCTCCTGATTGCAATGCGGGATGTCAATCAATAAATTGGCTCTAAAAGTTCAGTAAGAATCATAGAATCATAGAGTTGGAAGAGACCTCGAGGGCCATCCAGTCCAACCCCCTGCCATGAAGGAACCCCCTCAAAGTATTCCTGATAGATGGCCATCCAGCCTCTGCTTAAAAACCTCCCAAGAAGGAGACTCCACAATCTTCTGTGGCAGCTTATTCCACTGCTGAACACAATCTAACCATTGTGAAGTTCCTCCTAATGTTCAAGATGGATCTCTTTTCCTGTAGTTTGAAACCGTTCCTCCGAGTCCTACTCTCTGAAACCATGGAGAACAGACCTGTCCCCTCTTCAATATGGCATCCTTGAAAATATTTAAACATGGTTATCATATCCCCTCGCAACCTTCTTTTTGTAAGGCTAAACATTCCCAGTTCCCTAAGCAGTTCTTCACAAGACATTTCTTCCAGACCTTTACTCATTCTTGTTGTTCTCCTCTGGACCTGTTTGAGATTGGCAACATCCCAGTTTCAACCCCAGTCTGAAATCTGAATCCATTGAGAGCAATTAAGAGAGCAATACAAGGGTGTTCCAACCATGGAAGGGGAAAATCTCATTTTAGATTCCTCTCTTAGTGTCTCCCAGTCCAAGATTTCTGCTAGGGTCAATTTGGACCCAGGCTTTAAGAGGGGGGCAAAAGAAGGGAGTTGGGAGAGTGTGGCGGTGGATGGTCAGCAAGAGGATCTGGATCTGCTGGATCCCAGAGTATCTCCACCCCCAACCCCAACCAGCAATGAAATATCAACATGCCTAAAAATATGGTACACCCTGTAATTGGCTTCTTTGGTTCAATATATGTGTGGATAGACTGGGTGGTGGGGAAACAGGGTGTAATGCGGGACCCCAGTATCTACAGGAGATCAGTTCCAAGTCCCCCACCCCTGTGGATGCTGAAAAACATGGATTACAGTGAACATTATTTTCATAACAAACATGATACACAGCGTGGCCTTTGCCTCCCTCCTTCTTTCATATTATCAGACCATGGATAAGTAAGTACATCAGCAGGTGCTGATCCTGTGAATATGGAGACCCTGCTGTACATCCATCTGCTGGTGAAGTGTAAATTAAATCTGCCCACTTCTTTGTTTTAGAATTGGCCCACAAGTATGTTAGAAGGGACTGGTTTAGCTCCTGTTCAAGGAGGAAGTAACACAAGCATCATCTTGTGCTTGCTGCCTTGGAAGGAAATCTTACTTTTTGGTGCCATATATCCAAGCCACAGCGATGTTCTCGAGGATCACCACAAGAGTGAGTGGCAGCGTTGCAGAATAATCATCAAACATGTTGACAAAGTAGTTGCCGGATCGCTGCACAAAGATCAGCCCCACGAAGAAAGCAAAAATGCAACAGCCAACTGTAAAAAGCAGAGGATAAGAACGGTCAAGCACAACACTACATTGGGGCACATGGCCTTGTTCAGGAAGCAGAGAACAAATGGATTGTAGCACAGCTTTGGAAGAGGGTAGATTTATTAGCAGGAGATCCCAAGTGATGTCCACATCTGAGTTGATGGTGAAAACTCAGGAGGAGGAATTAATAGAGCTATACTAGAGGAGCATTTCTTAACAAAATAAGAACAGCCTTGCTGGAACAGGCCACAACCCATCAAGTCCAGCATTCTGTCTCACACAGTGGCTCACCCTCTGCTTCAGGGTATTCCCAAGCAGAGGTCTTCACCTGCTTATGATCCCTGCAAATGGCACTGAGAGCTATCCTACCTATCTCTCCAACCCGGAGGTTGTCCTTAGGCCTCCATAGTTACAGCCATTGATTGATACCCTTGTTCCCCATAAACTGGTCTAATCCTCTCTTAAAGCTGTCGAGGCTGACAGCTGTCACCACTTCTTCTGGCAGGGAGTTCCGTACACCAGTGATCCTCTGCATTAGTATTGATCTGCCCAGAACATAATAAATAAATAAATAAATGAGGAAAGATGATTTTGAGGCAGCCAGGTATCTGGGCAAGTTTTATTTCATTCACCTTCTTCTTGCTCACTGCACCTGGTATCTTCTTGTTTAGTTTATATGAAAAGCTAAAGCTCAACTAGTGACAGCCTCAGTGATTTAGGCTATGGAACCAGAAAATGGGAGTTCAGTTTCCCGTGGTGGTTCTCAAGAGCACACCCAGACTGTGGGCACAGTCCCAGAATCCTCCCAGAAAAGGGGAATAGTAAACCACTTCTCAGAAGTCACTATGTCAAAAGCCCTGGGAAAGGTTGCTGTAAGTTGGGATTGACTGAAGAACATGCCATTGTTACCAGAACTCAACTGCAAGGTTCACAATGGATTCCACATATGGATGCCTCTGTGTTTTGAATTTCACTTGGGGTCAATTTTGATGAGATGTCAAACTCCAAAATAATTTGTCAGCTGTGTTTCTGCACCATGGGCAGTTTAATTGTGAAACCCTCTGTAAACATGTCTTTCCCCCAAAACATAGATGTTTTGCACTCTGTGAAGATGAGTTTCCCCAAGAATTGCCCCCTTACCTGTTAATACTTCCTTGCGCACCTTGAACATATCAATGATGGGTGTGGTGATGCCAGCCATGGTCCCAATCATGCTCCCCAAACCCAGGTTTATCAGCATCAGGAAGAACATTACTGACCAGAAAGGAGAAGCTGGGAAATGAGTCATTGCTTCGGTGAAGGCTATGAAGGCAAGCCCAGTTCCCTGCACGGACTGTGGACAACCAGAAGAAGACACTCAGAGAAGATGCTCTTGGGAGAAGATAATATGATAAAAAACAGACATGTATGCATTCATGTCTTTATCGCAGCTTGCAAAAGTGACAATTTTTGAACTACAGCTCCAGGACCCCCCAAGCCAGCAGACCCCATGGTCATACCGGTGGGAGATTCTGGTAGTTGTAGTCCAAAGATTAGTTTTTATAAACTCTGATCTATTCAATCGTAAATTCTCTTAGCCAGAATCTACCCAGTTCTGTTCCAAATCTGTTCTTTTTGGCAAATATAAGGTGCACAAAGATTCCTAAGTTTAAAAAGAAGAAAAAGTATTGGTCAGGGGAGTAGGTACAACCCTTCAAAATCCAGAAGTAGCCATGGATCGGGTCTGGAATAGAGATAGGTGCTGTTTTGTTTCATGGGGGGCATGGAACGGGGGGGGGTGACAAAATGGAAGGGATTAGGTTGGACTCAGAACTGACCCATCTCTTTCTGAAAGAAAATAAGCCCATTCTCCTACCTGTTTTCTGTGGGCGCGGAGCAAAGCTCCAACTAGGAAGTAAAGTCCCACAGTATCATTTGATGCTATCCAACCGGCAGCTGAGGCGAGATGATCCCGCTCTCTGTTCAACTGCTGGTAGGATAGCATCAAATGACGCTGCAGAATTTTACTTCCTAGTTGGCTTTGCCCCGTCCACACTCAAAACAGGTAGGAGCATGGCTTATTTTCCTTCAGAAGGAGATGGGTTGGTTCTGGCCAATTCCTTTCCGTTTCATCACCCCTGTTTTGTTCCTCTAACAAAACAGTGCCCTTCTTTTGTCTGGATCTCTTGAAGTTGCCCGCTGCTTCCTAAATTCAGATTATGGTAACAGACATTCTGGACTGAATTATTCCCTCTTCGCTGATGTGGTGGTGAGAGGAATTTGGAAGCATCTGCTTGTGCTTCACACTGACCATGGTTTAATGTGCCTTCCAAATATAAATACTTATTTTTAGAGGGTGCTAACCATGGTTTACCTAGCTGTTGTTTTCACAACCATGGTTAAACTTAACTACACCTTAGGATTTCCACAAGTATGTGTTTCCCAAGTACTGCATATAAATAGTCAGTCATTCAGATGGTAGAGAAATATTTAATGGATGTACTGAGACCAAATATTTTTGACCCATCATGAATATAAAAAGTCAGTCTGGGCAGTGGCAATGTACCTTGTCAAGTTCTTCTTCCAGGAGACAGGGATCCAGTCCCAACCTGTCAAAGTGCTCCTTCTTTATCGTCTTTATCACAGCATACATATCACCATAGTCCTTGGCTGTGAGATGGGAGAAGTTCACGTGGGGTGGAATAAGTTCATGGCTCAGGACATTGGTGTTCAGGTAACCCAGGATCTTCTCAGCATTCCTAAGGCGGAGAAGCTAAAAGTCACTATAGAGTCAATTTTCTAGACATTGTTGTTCACTATGTTCTAGGCATGTGGAAAGTTTCTTTTCTTGTTGGAAGAGAGGCAAAGTGGACCCCCTACAAGCTGACATGGGAGGAATTATGGCCCCTATTCTTCCACAGCATCTTCAGTGCACACACACAGAGAAGCTTCCTATCCAGAAGCATGCCAGATTCCCACCAGGCAGGAGCAAAATTTCCAGAGTTAGCCTACATCAGCTGCACCATTTGCTCTGTTTAAGAGGCTGAAGTTACCCTGAAGAATATGTTGCTGTTGTGTACGCATACCTTTTATGGAAACATCTCATGCCATCGATACTTACTCAATCACACACTTCTCATTCATGACATTGGCCTTGAAGCCCAGCACAGCAAAGACGACCAAGGTGGCCAAGACGGAAGTGAAGAAGTTGATGAGGGACACCAAGGCTGCGTCAAAGTGGCAATTGTTGTCCTGTTTGTTGTAACTGGAGAAAGCAATAACTCCCCCAAAGCCCAGTCCAAGGGCAAAGAAGACCTGAGTGGCTGCTTCTCGCCACACCTGGAGATCCAGCATTTTATCCAGCTGCATGGAAGAACAAGAATCAAGTCATCCACATAGATGGTATATCCCTGGCATCAGAGTATAATACACAGATATTTTTTGGCAAATCCTGTCTCCTTTCTTTTGTTAGTCAAACTATTTGTGATGAAGGTCACATTTAAAGAATGTTACACCGAAGTGTGGCCACAGAATCCCTGCTTCCACAACCCAAAATTTTAAGAACACTGTTTTGAAAGAAACGTTAGTTATAAAGTTCTCTTGTGCCCTCTAGGGATCTTGGGAAGCAATTATTTAACCATTTTTGAGGAATTACAATAATAAAACAGACACTAGAGGGCACGAAGAGGCCTTTTCTTTTCTCTACCTTGGTGTCCAGGGAGATTTCATCATCTTAGAAAATGAAAATGGACCCTAGTCTTCAAGAGTGCCTTGTACGAAGAGAAGCTTTAAAACAGTGGTTCTTAACCTGGGTTCGATCGAACCCCAGGGGTTCGGTGAGTCAGTCTTGAGGGTTCGGCGGAGGTGAAAACACACCCCCGACTCCAGTGGCCCCGCTCGCCTGCCCAGTGGCCTAAAAAGGGCGGGGTGGTCTGCTAAGAAAACTCTGAAGATTTTCATACCGTTTGTTACAACATATCTTTGCAAGCAATTCTTTTCGAGGATGCTG